>JAVTVY010001070.1:0-35696 GCA_036873755.1 Hanleya hanleyi
GAACATCATGATGTCTTGCCGGCATCATTGAAAACTGTTGACCGCTTCTCTCTTGCAGGAAACAAGCCTATGTTTATGTATACTATGATTGTCTTTTTGAATTTGGTGCTAATACTGTTATGTGGAAAATGGAATAGGTCTTTGGATTATGGACGCGGATATTCTCTAATGGACGACGGCTGGATTATGAATGACGGACTAGACGCTTGTAATTAAGAGATGTGTGAAAGGCGTTGCAAACGTCTCCCTGCTTTGTAGCCTTGTGTTACAAAGTCGCCAAAACCGCTGACACTAAAAAGACCGTCAATTTTCGTGATCCTTACATGGAAGATCAACCACACGTTGCAGGCCTCATATTAAAATATGGATACAGGGAAGCGAATTTCTTTCAAGAAAGAAGCGCTTAGCAGATGTCATACATCCAGCGCCCCGGCACAATATGCGAATCCTCTGTTCTAAATCCGCATCACTTGCCAACAGCTATTCTTTCTGCAGAGGAAGAACCATGACCTTTTTCTAAACTAAATAGCTATGCCTATGAATATTGAACAGGTACAATAAAAGCGTACTTGAGATACAACACATATCACGAATCGTTAGATTCTTGGTATGTACTTTAGAATAGGTTAACCAGAAGACTATTCTGTGAATTACAAGCGTCTAGTCCGTCATTCATAATCCAGCCGTCGTCCATTAGAGAATATCCGCGTCCATAATCCAAAGACCTATTCCATTTCCATATAACAGTATTAGCACCAAATTCAAAAAGACAAAAGTATACATAAACATAGGCTTGTTTCCTGCAAGAGAGAAGCGGTCAACAGTTTTCAATGATGCCGGCAAGACATCATGATGTTCCAAAAATATCAAATCCGTATCGCTGATCAGTATTCTTAATCCATAATATTCGTTGTAAAGTCGTCATCTAAAAATGATGTATCTCAGTCACGCTTTGATTGTGACTGTTCATATGAGTACCACGAGGATCTTGAAGTACATGGGTCATACGGCCCCTAGCCCCGGGTTAAGCGGAATTAGACACAAGTTACGAAACGTAGCGCCATAGATCTTGCACGCTACGTTCGTATTTTGCTATCAGCATGCGATATGTATCGCCAAATTTGAGAAACTTTGAGTGGAGGCGCTTGGTGGAATAGCCCTGTTTTATAAGTTTCTGCAACAATGTTTTGTGACGTTGATTAAAATCATCACATTTAACACAGGATCTAGCAAATGCTACTAAGCGAGATATGTATACGCCATATGCAGGTCCCACTGGAATATTACTGTCCAGAAAGGGATAGTTTACGATGTCGAAATTGTAATCATCTCTTTTGTCATAAAGTCGACGAGAGAGAATGCCCGCTTCATTTTTATAGAGATAGAGATCTAAATAAGATGTGCCTGTAGGGCTATCTGTAGTTTCCTTCAAATCCAGTGAAGGTGGATATATATCCTTCACTGCGTCATTTATATAGCGATTATCCACAGCGAGAAGATCGTCTATATAGCGTTTGGTGAATGAGAAGGAACGGGCTTTGAATGGATCGGTTTTTGAAAGCGCCTGCATATAGTCATATTCATAAGAGAACAGATACAGGTCACCCAACAGGGGTGCACAATTAGTACCCATTGGAATACCTATATGCTGCTGATATTGTGTTGCCAAATTTCACATAGATATTTTTAATGAGAAATTCAAGCAACTCTATAAACAAAGAAACATCCCATGAATGATATCTCTTGTATGTAGTCGAGCTAAAGAATGCTTTATGGCTTCCGACATTAATATATCTACGATCAGTTTTCATGAACACAGATACTATTAATGAACTTATACGACGCAGTCAGTATGTCGGCACCTCTTCCCACTACCCTTATATGTGTTGTAATGGCTGCATTAAAATCTGCTGATGGGCATGGATGAGGATAAGTTTGTGGTTTGAATCTAGATGTTCTAAGATCATGATTTAGTTATCAGTAGTATATAAAGGTGATTTAAAGTCGTTTTCACCTCACTGCGCATGCGCGAGTATTGCCGCTGACAATAGTGTATTATTTAACATGACAGAGAGGACCCATGATGCATCACTTATGTAACGCCGTCTAAAAAAATTGTATACTGGGGCGACGCCGTCTCATGAGCAGGTCACGTGGCGGTCATGGCTGCATGTAAAATGAGGACTTGTCCCCGAAAATATAAAAAGTGGAATACGAACTTGATCCCTAAAATAGGGGAAAACTCCTATCAACCCTATCCAAAAGGGGTAATATCGGTCCCCAGGCTTATCAGGGCCTGCCTATCAAGTTATGGGTGGGTGCCTGTTTTCACACAAAAAAAAATATAAAAAACGAACATGGACTTTATCACTTTATCTCTACAATAGGGGCCTGATTCGCACATTTACATCTATACGGAGAAATGCCTATATGGGGTACGGGGGTGGTCATCTAATTTGTGGATGTTACTATGGGTTGTTTGGGCTTGTTTTCCACGTCTCACCACGAAAAATGGGAGGGGCCCCGACGATAAGCGGCGAAATTTTTCGGAAAGTTCATGGAGGTCTGTATAGGCCCATAGGCCCATACTGGCTATGGGGGATAGGTCCATACTGGGAAATTCACACATGTTCATTGCGGTATGGGTTGTTTGGTCTTGTTTTTCACGTCTCACCACGTAGAACACGATGGGAGGGATCCCGAAGTTAAGCGGTGAAATTTTTCGAAAAGTTCACGAAGGTCTGGATATGCCCATATAGCCCCATACTGGATATGGGGGATAGGTCCATACTGAGAAATCCACACATATTCACTGCGGTATGGGTTTTTGGTCTTGTTTTTCATGTCTTAACACGTAGAACACGATGGGAGGGGTCCCGATGTAAAGCGGTGACATTTTTTGTAAAGTTCACGGAGGTCTGTATAGGCTCATATAGCCCCATGCTGGCTCAGGGGGATAGGTCCATACTACTGGATGGCCGTTTTGGGGTCTAGGTGAGCCCCTAGTGGTCCGATAGTGTCATATGAGGTCTTATTTTGAAGCTCTCGTGGAGGAGCATCTGACTGGACTAGGGTATCGTCCGTTTTCAATATTCTGCGCATGCGCAGTCTGGCCGTAGTATACAAAGCCGGAATTTTGGGGGTGTGTGGGGGGTAGAGATGGACCATTATTCGTCCATATGGGTCGTGGGAGGTGTCAAAGTAAAGCTTTTGTGGGGTAGAGTCAGAATGGGGTATTTTTTATTTCAAGTCGCGTCAATCTGCGACGCATGCGTAGTTGGGTGTATTAAGTGAAGTGGTCATTTTGAGGATGCGTGGGGGTGCGTTTGGGGTAGAGATGGACCATCCTTGGTCCGAATGCGTCGTGTGGGGTGTCATTATTTAGCTCTCGGGGTGTAGACCCACAGCATGAGGGATGTCCACAGCATCTGTGAGGTCATGGGTGACATCATCAGTACGAGTAGTAGCGAAAGTCGGCATTTTGGGGAAGTGCAGGAAGGTATTTGGTGTAGAGATGGACCACTATTGGTCCGAATGTGTCGTGTGGGGTGCCATCTTGTAGTTTTCGTGGTGCAGATCCCGATTTGAGGTATGTTCACGTCATCTTTGACGTCATTGGCGACGTCATCAGAAGGAGTAGTAGACAAAGTGGGCATTTTGGGGCAGTGAATGAAGGTATTTGGTGTAGACAGGGACCATCTTTGGTCCTAATGCGTCCTGTGGGGTGTCATCTTGTAGACTTTGGGGTGCAAACCACTATTTGGGGAATGTCCACAGCATTTGTGACGTCGTTGGTGACGTCATCAGTACGAGTAGTAGCGAAAGTGGGCATTTTGGGACAGTGAAGGAAGATATTTGGTGTACAGATGGACCACGATTGGTCCGAATGCGTCGTGCGGGGTGTCATATTGTAGCCTTCGAGATGCAGACTACCATTTGAGGGATGCCCACAACAACTGTGACGTCATTGATGACGCCATCAGTAGTAACGAAAGTGGGCATTTTGGGGCAGTGAAAGAAGGTATTTGGTGTAGAGATGAACCATCCATATCTGTCCTGCATTATACCAATCTTTACTGTATTATACCATATCTGTCCTGCATTATACCGCATCTGTGCTGTATTATACCATATCTGTCCTGTGTTATACATTATCTGTCCTGTGTTATACATTATCTGTCCGGTATTATATCAAATCTGTCCTGTATTATACAGTATCTGTCCTGTATTAGGACAAATCTGTGCTGTATTATCCCAAATCTACGCTGTATTATACAGCATCTGTCCTGTATTATGCCAAATCTGTGCTGTGTTATACCATATCTGTCCTGTATTTTGTATTATACAATATATGTTCTGTATTATACAATCCTATAGCGGTTGGCGTGAATAACAACAAGTTCAGCAATGTTCATACAGTTTATTATCCCCAATGTTACATCATACCCAGGCTGAGGGAGCCGCCCTGGGTATGTTAAAGATGTTCACAGCAAAACAATTTGAAACATCAAACACCATGTTTTATTATTTAACGCACCGTCACATTAGGTACAAGTGTTTACTGAGCTCAAGTCAACGATCAGCATGTAGACATATAGAGTATGTAAGGCATGTTATGGTATTTATCAGTGCACGGGTGACGCGTTCAAGCGATGGGGTGGTCGGTCAGCTTGGTAACGATAAACGTAACATTGGTCACCCTCTCCACTGTCCACTTGGTGTTGGGGCGTTGTTGTTGGGCCCATTCCAAGGGATCCAGGGTGTCCAGTTTCTCCAGGATCGTCTCTAGCGACGCTCGGTTAAATTCAGCTATCAATTTTAACCAAATTTAATTGGTCATTTTACTAAATTTGATAAACCTCTAAAATAATTAAAATAACAAGGACAGGTTCATACTCCTTGTAAAGATCACGAGACAAAAATGTGTCTAGACTTTGGCATTTTCAGTTGCACAGACTCAGACATTAGCTTCCTAAAGTGTCTACCCTGGATTATCCGCATGATTTTGGACCATTTTGTCAAATCCAGTTTCAATAAATTTGATCATCCTCTGATTTTATTGTGGGAAATTTCAATTCATGTGATGAATTATTTTTAGAGGATTTACGAAAATGAGATTCGCTGCTAGTGGAGAAGTTTCAGTTTTAATTACAGGACAATTTTTGTGTATAGGCTGGCCCAGATATGATGAGACAGGGCAGAAATTGTTACAGTAAAATGAGCTAGATTATTATTTTGAAGTTCAGCCCAACAGTAGTATAATAAGACTTGGCATTGATACTATTGCTAAGTGAAAATCCCCGTGCTAAAATGTTCTGTGTTTTTATTCTGGCAGTTTGGAGAGACATTCCCCCCTGCCTCATGGTGTGAGTTTGACCAAAGAAATCACAGAAGTATGAATGGGACAGAGGTCAATGCCACCATGGCAGAGGTGTGAAAGGTCAAGGACGCTCTGGCAGAGATATGTAGGGACCAGGAGCCCATGGTCCAAGGGGACGGCTCTGCCTTGGTAAATTAACAGCGACTCTATTCCAGAGACCTCATTCGATCGTTCTTGGTCCAAATATATAAAGCCACAGCAGAAGCAGAAGCAATAGTAGGAGCCGAAGCCCATCTCCAGCTTAGAGCTACAAACACACTGAGGCGAAGTAGATACATGTTTGTGTGTTTGATCAGTGATATTTTATTTTGACAAAGAAAAATATACAAAAAAGCTGGAACAGTGTCTGCAGACAGCAACATTGTGACAGCTTTTTGTCGGGTACCCCCATGGAGTTTTAGGGCATTTTCAGTTTCTGCGTGGTGAATGTCTGTCATGTCGGCTGGTTCAAAAATGAGTCGCTCATCATATGTTCAAATTGCCGATAAATTTGACAGAACAAATCAGTCTTTCCAACAAGGTAGGTCATTTGTTGCAACGAAATAATGGGATTGGGTTTTCTGGAGGTGTACCATCCAAATTTACTACATAATAAGAAATATTATTGGTGGCATATAACCTAAAGTCAAATTTCTACATTTTGTTGTTGTTGTTGAAAACGGTTGTTGGTGCATTCTTGGGCACTCGCAATCTTATAAATAACTGTCTTCAGTTGTAAACAAAGGATTCCAGACGCCTGAATGGGGCCGGAAGTGGTAATCTTGTTCATCAATTAGCTGTTGGGGCTCGCCGCGCATTGTTCGAATGGCACGACATTCCCATTACATGTATTCAGTCAGACTCCGTACTGAGGTACCAGTGAAAGTTTCTATGGACTTTGAAGTTTTGTCTTTCAGAATAGAACCCTGGGAAATAATAAAACAGGTCCACAACATTTTCCACATCATTGGAATAGCTTGTAATAATGTTTGTTATAATTATGTAACCATGGTCTTGTAAATTTACTTGCAGTGATTTCAAAACTCTCATCGAAGCCTTAGGAGTATTGATCAAGAAAGAGAAGAAACTTCTGAATACTTTCACAAGCATAAAATGATGATTCAACACCACAGACCTAAAAGCTGATTGATCACAATGCATGTAACTTCTCAGTTCTCCAAGCCAAACAATATGGTGGTCTAGAGGGTCGATACATGTTCTCTGCTGGCCGGTTGAAATGCAGTTATCTTTGAAGTTCCTTTGATTACCTCTCTGTATGGAGGCGGGTTGAAGTAGGGTTCAGAAGAATGGAGTATAATGGACATCAGGAAAGCAGACTTGAGTCAAACTATGCTTTTTTATGCATCAGTTTTATGCCATTGGAAATATATCAAACTGTATTCATGTTCCACCCCGATGCATTATTAGCAAATGTGAAGAACAGAATAGAGTAGCCATGTATCCATGCAAGCAACTGCTTATCGGTAGCAATATGATCTTGAAATGGTGCCCTGTGACTGTCGAGGATGAAACTGGTATGGGGGCGGGGACGTTCGCTCATGCCATTGAGTTTGTGCCACTGGGTATCTTAGAAATGGTCAGATATTTGTAGAGAGTGACACAGTCAACTCATGCTAATGTTTGTGGAACAAAATACCTTGTACAAACTATGGATGTACGATTCTTGAAACACCTGTACAAACTACGATGTGCCATCACTGAAACACCAGTATAAACTACAGATGTATCATTAACGCCTTTGGTAGTTGACTGTTCGTTTCTCATAACTGTCTCGCATTTATATTTTGGGGTCGAATAATTAAAATACATGAGAGATTTAAGATTATCAATTGCAGAACAGATTATTTTCTTTATTGTTAGATGCTTTGGGTTGTAAATCCATAATTACTAATGAATAATTATCGCATGTAGCATGTGTATTTTAAAATTCCATGTCATGAGAATCAAACAATCAACTGAGACTGGCCTTATCGAAACACCTGTACGAACTAAGATGTTCTTAGGACTGTCACCAGAAGCCATCAGATCTAATACCCAACACACACTGCTGAAATGCGGTATGTAGTTTATTGTCCAGGCAACAACACAGACTATGGCGCTGATTTAAATGTATTTGCATTTTAAACCATGCAGTTTTCTGAGCATATCAGATCACAAAATGGTCGCAATAAATTTAAGCCTATATGAAGCCCATTTTTAAGGATCACACTAAACAAATGTTGTATTTCATATATACAAAGAATCAATTCAGTGCTATAAATAATGTATGTATAAACATGTAAAGATTGTCAGTTGTGGTGTTTTGACATTTTACATCAAAATTGACTGCACATTTTTACTGATACTCAAAAAACACTTCGAGAACCAAAATGATGTAATGTATTATAATGAGAACATATTCTTGAACTTTGTGGTAAATTTATATTCTGGTTCTCGGTTGAGATTTTTGAGATATCGGTAAAGCTGTGTTGTGAATTTTGCTGTAATATGTCAACAAAAAATAGATTGGTAATTTTTTTCAATATATGAAATTCAACATTTGTTTTGTATGATCACTAATCAAAATTTAAGTTTCTTCGATGTAATTTATTTTCATTTGATCTCACGCTATTTCTTTTTTTCTCACTAATCTCAGGGTTCCTCCTGGTCTTGGATTTCCTTCACTTCTGAGAAACTAATTTCCAGGACCGGGAATCCTTGAATTCTCACAATATTTGTACTGAGTCCTGGAAAAGTCCTTGAATTTTATTATCCTATCTCCCCCTCAAAACTCAAAATTAATTACTGGATTTTTTTTTCTGACAAACTGGTTTTATTCTTTCATCTGGTCAGATCTGTATGAAACGTGATAGTTGAAATACATATTCATTTCATTCTAATGTACATTGTTGAATTTGCTGAATGAAATATGGTAAAAGGTGTTAAAAAATGTCCTGGAAAAAGGTTGTATGAATCTGGAAATGTCCTGGAATTTTGTCTTTCACAAAGGGTAGGAACCCTGTATTCCACAACTACATATTTTACTCCTTGAAATAACCTATCTAACAATGTAATATATATTTTGTCACTGCCAATGTAGACCTTGTGATTGAATGGTTTTTCTAACAAAGCACAAAGATTCAGTACAGTACTTGCAGAAATGTCAAAATTCCACAAATAGTATTTCGAAAAACCCATGAAATACCAAGGCGGTAGTTCAAACTTCCACATGTGGTTGCAACGTGGCTGCATCCACTTTTGGTAGTTCCAAATACCTTAAATGGTAGAACAAACTTCCATTGTGGTAGTTTGAGAAACTTCACCAGTAGCTTGAACAAGTATATGGAAGTTGGAACTACCAGTATAGTGGTATCTTGAGCTACCAAAAGTGGATGCAGCCAAGTTGCAACCACTTTTGGTAGTTCGAAATACTTCCTTTTTACAGTGTACACCACTCAACTATAGCTGTGGCTCTATGAACCAATGTTTACTGAGATCTCCCCATAGTAATAACGACACTGAACCTTCATTTGGCCACATATGGTTCATCTCTACCCCAAAAGGTCGACTCAAATGCCCCTTTCCTACTCTTCGTCGACTGCGCATGCGCAGTTTTGACGGATTTTTCGCTACATACCGCCCTATTAGGACTATACATCATGAGCGTTTCAATAGGACATTTGAACCTCATCCCCACGCCACCCCAAAACTCCACCCAAATAGATGGTGTAAAGGCACCCAAATGGATTCATTCTTGAAGTGTTTATCTCATATACTATTACCATTACTATCACATATGGCTGATTCAAACTTCGAATGGTGAAGCATATACTGTAAATCCATTTCTTATCCCAAACAACCTTAATTTAAGATAAACAATTCATCACATTCTTGTTTGGTACAACGTTTGATCAACATTAAAATCATGGGCTGTATACGCATAACATATTCCAGTTTTACTCCACAGGAGCTCGTTACCGTTATTATTTGGTTGATTACGGGTGGGGGTCGAGGTAGGGAATAAATGGGTAAATTCACTACCTCGACCTCCCCCCCGTAATCAACCCAATTAACCAATTAACAATGGTAACGAGCTCCTGTGTTTCACTCTAGCATTGATCTGAGCAGGGGACAATAAATTGCTGTTGTCCTTATTTTAGGCTATATACATCAAGTTAACAAATGAAAAAAAATGATAATAATAACTGCGGCGTGTTGGGTCCGAGTAGAATCAATGAACAGTGTTGTACTTATCGCAATCAACAGCCGCATAAGATCCTGTAAACACTTGAAAATCGCTTAATTATAGCTTCCTGTCTGTCACCATATTTGGAAAAAATCTAGCTATGCTTTTGTGAAAACCCTCACCAGAGCAACTGAGAATAGGTTGAAGTGATATAATGTGTTCTTATTTTATAACAACTTGATGGATTCCTCTCAAATATTGTTGCGAAATCTATGCGGGCAGATAGAGTGATAGGAAACCTGACTGAGGAATTAAGTCATCGGTCATACGGGGGAACCAAACTGACCTCGAAAATCAGGTTGACGTAGTCCATAGTGTGAATCTTTTCTACCCTCTTTTACCAGGGGTCGCTGTTCTAAATAAATGACAGACGATTTTAGCGAATACCAAGTGAAGATATTTAGCAGTCGCACATAAGGAAGTGTAGTCTGTTGTTAGCGATTATAAGTTACAAAGGTCGTAGTGTGTTTTAGCGATTTTATCCGCCACTGGGCGATTGTCCAGCAAATAGGAATGTCGCCGCACCTCCCCCACCCCTCGAAAATGACGACACTGGAACCTTCGTAATAATTCACCACAACAGGATAAGAGTAAAAGTATGCAAGTCACATAAATTCACTTATATATGTTTCAGAAATATAGCCAGATTACAAGCGTCTGGTCCGTCATTCATAATTCAGCCGTCGTCCATTAAAGAATATCCGCGAAACGAAAACTGGTCACTTCATACCAATCCACCATACAATTATGTTACAGATATTTCATCCATTTGTAGGTAAGAGTTTCAGGTAGCGAAAACTGGACGCTTGATAATACATCTACTGCCATCTACTGGACACTCCCGAACCACCATATTCGGCATCGCAATGTCCCCCAAAATACATGTAGCCATTTTCATCACGCGTGGGGCTAAATCCAATATGGCCACCAAATAGCTATTTCAGTCAAAAATTGTACGTCGTTAATTACAACACATATAAGGGAAGTGGGAAGAGGTGCCGACATACTGACTGCGTCACATGACTGCACAGAATAGTCTTCTGGTTAACCTATTCTAAAGCACATACCAAGAATCTAACGATTCGTGATATGTATTGTATCTCAGGTACGCTTTTATTGTACCTGTTCATGTGGCAACTTGGATGATATGACCACACCTAGCACCGGCATTAGTGGTATTAGATACAAATCTAGAAAGCTATGATGGAAATGCTCTGACAACTCGTATATTGGTAATTGGTGAGCTGTTTCGCTCTGACAACTCGTACACTGGAGACTGGTGAGCTGTATTGTCTTCAGATGAAAATGACGACATTTAACACAAAAGACTAGTCTGTAAGGCCCGATGTCGACCCAGCATCAACTTCCCACAAATGCCAACATATATCAAAGACCAGAAGGTCTGAACATACCATGCACAATACCACCTACATACCATGCATAATATTCTTGTGAAACATCTAAGCTATCAAATTTATGTAAAATTCCATGGCACGAAACATCGACTTCAAGACAACAGGTTCGATCAGTTCATAGGTGCCGACAAACTAGTCAGAATTTCCAATGGTTATCTCTGAAATAGAGAGTATGTATAATCCCCAACCATACATACAGCGAGAGATAGCCTGTGCGTAGACGCAGCGAGGGCGGATATATAGACATCTAGGCATTATTAGTTATTCCGGTTTTTCCCAGGGCGTATGAAAGGCGTCAGCCGAAGGGTGTATGAGTTTCAGGAAGGGTCATAAATTTTCATACACTCTGGGAAAACCTGAATAACGAATTTATTATCCCTCAAGACTTTAACATTAACATATCGAATTAATGTTAAAAAGACAATTTTTCTGCAACTTTACCACGGACATTCAGTATATTTGTGCCCGCCCTTTCACGAAACCGGTCCACACACACACACACACACACACACACGCACACACACATCTAAATCCCAATGTGCTCATGCCTTGGCACAGTCATTGATCTGCAGTCCTTGTTGTTGATGTTCTCTTAACTGACTGTGTCAAGGCGTTAACACATTAGGGTTTAGGTGCGCGTCTGTGTGTGTGTGCGTGGGGGTCAACAGCGTTAGGGTGTCACTGCGTGAAGACAGATGTTGAATATGTCAAGAAAGATATCGAGAGCGTTACGACGGTGGGACGAGTGACGTCACTTTCAAAGGGAGATAACTCTACTCTCATTCCATCCAAACCACACCGGTATGCGTGAGTTCATGAATTCTGCATATATACACATAACGGTCCACGAGTCACCCACTATGGGCTAATGTATAATGGTGTAAGTATGTCTCAATGGCGCACCCGAGAGACGCTTTGTCTACTACTGATTACATCACCATTGACGTTACAGATGACGTGAACGTCCGTCAATACCCTGCCCGATATGGTATATTTTGACAATGGATGGCCCGCCTCGACTTCAAACCCCCACCTCAAATCTCCGCTTTCTATACTACTGCCAGATTGGGTTACATGATGCGACTTGCCAGCAAAAGCCATATCAGTCGTTTACGTGCAGAGAGCTACAAGATGATTCCCCGCACGATCCATTTGGACCATGGATGGTCAATCTCTACCGCAAACACATCCCTTCACACCCCCAAAAAGCGCCTTGTGGCTACTGCTCCACAGATGATGTATCACAGTTGATGGGGACAAACATCAAGTCGTGGTCTATACACCAACGGCTTCAATTTGACACCCTGCAAGGCGAATTAGGAAGAAGAATGGTTCTTAAATCATTCAAACACACCCCCACAAACCCCCAAAATGACCACTTTCTATATTATGGCCAGACTGCGCATGCGGGGAATAATGAAACCGGAATACACACCAGATTAACCCGACGCTACCCTAAGAGGGCTTCAAATCAAGACCTCGCACGGCCCAATATTGGTCCATCTCGACTGAAAAACGTCCATTCAAATGCCTTTTCCACAATTCCCTGAATGATGAAAACATACTACACACTAGCCCAGTCGGATGCCCCATCCTCTCGAATTCTTCACTATGACACCTCACACGGCCCAATCGGACCAATATTGGACCACCTAAACACCAAACGTCTATTCAAATACACATAGTGACGTTGACCATTGACCTACATTTTGATATGTAACACATCGTGTCCTTCTACTAACACAAAACTAGTTATTTTTAATAATTTCCTGATTCTGGTCGGAAATCAACGTCGTTCCCCCCTAGGGCATCCACTCATCAAAAATTAGAACTGTAGATAGAAAACTGTCAATGATTTCCTGATTTTTAGGCAAAAGTGGCCTTTGTATTTTGAAACGAGACACATCATCTCCACCAAGTGCATCCACTCACAAACGATTGCAACTTTGGATAGAAAACGTTCACACATGTAGACCGGACATGGCTGCTTTTCCACCAATGCAAACACGAGTAATCAGATTTTAATTGGCCCAATCGGACCAATATTGGACCACCTAAACACCAAACGTCTATTCAAATACACATAGTGACGTTGACCATTGACCTACATTTTGATATGTAATACAACGTGTCCTTCTAATGTATCCAGGCACAAAAAAGATATCGTTAATGATTTCATGATTTGGGGGTCACAGTGACCTTGACCTTCGACGACCTACATTTTGGTACAAGACATCATCTTACTTCAGTGTATCAATGGACACAAAAAATCATGATTTTTATCAATTTCATGATTTTGGGTTCACAGTGACCTTGACCTTCAGCCTTGATCTACATTTTGGCACATGTCACATCGTGTCCCCTTAATGTATCTGCTGACAAAAAAAAAGTAATTTTGAAAGATTTCTTGATTCTGGGGTCAAAGTGACCATGACCTACATTTTGGTATGTGGAAACATCGATTCCCCTTAATGTATCTACTAACACAAAACTAGTTATTTTTAATAATTTCCTGATTCTGGGGTCATACTGACCTATGACCTCTGAGCTCGACCTATAATTCGGTATGCAACACGTCGTTCCCCCTAGGGCATCCACTCACCAAAAATTAGAACTGTAGATAGAAAACTGTCAATGATCAATGATTTCCTGATTTTTAGGCAAAAGTAGCCTTTGACCTCTGGCCTCGACCTCAATTTTGATACGAGACACATCGTCTCCACCAAGTGCATCCACTCACAAACGATTGCAACTTTGGATGGAAAACGTTCACACATGTAGACCGGACATGGCCGCTTTTCCACCAATGCAAACACGAGTAACCTGGCGATAAACATGACACTCCCATTGGCTAATGGATATGACGTCACCCATAGACACGCCCACGTTCACCCCGCATTTCCCCTATTCTTATAACATGCCTATATTTATAACATTGAGCTTCGACCCCTAAGTCTTCCTCCAGGTATCAATGTATTGCTATGCATATCTCTCGCTATGTATGCCTACAACCTTTGATAACCTACCTATACCTATAACATTATCCCTCACTTCCCTATAACTTTCCCGCCATTTTTCAATATACTTATAACATTATCCTCCACTTTTCTCTCCACATTTTACGCACCCACCAAATATAAGACCAGATTTACGCTTTCTATATACGGTACTACTGCGGATTCACCCGAAATTACAGCCATTCATCGTTTCTATAGCAACAAACAGAAATCATACTGGGTCCTCATTTCCCTCGGAAATATTTCAGCATAAAAAGATCAAGAACGTCATGCACACAAAAATAATCAACTGCATCCGATAGAGTAAAGAATTAACAATTGAAACTTACCTAGTGGCGATAGGATAATATGTACACCGATCCTTCATCAACCGAGTCTGCCCCTGAACAGCTATGTATGTAGAGATTTACACGAAAATCTGAAACATACAAAGTAACAAACAGGAAATAAGGCAAATCTCGAAATGTGGTAAGGCCCTCCAAACTTGATTCCTTAATGTTTCCTCGTGAACCTCCCGTGTGACATTCTAGCGCAACTTTTCATTTTCGCTCCTCCTGTTTTTTTTTGTTGCTCCTATCTCCAGAGCAACAAAACAGCGAGAGCTGAAACTCCGTGAATTTTTAGATTATCATATTGGGGTCATTTTGAGGCTATTTGCATGCCCCCCACCCCCCCCCCCCCCCTAGGAGAGAATCATGGGCAAATTCAAAATGGCAGCCAGGTGGGGTACCAGTTTTCGTCATATTTCTTCAAAATATTTTTTTTTCTGTGTGGAAAAGTGGGTAAACCCTATTTTAATTCATATCAGATTATTATTTACTAATTTATCATGCAGTTTTTGCAAAGAAAAAAAAATAAATAAAAAAATTCGAAAATTCTGACCGAAAAATCGTCCAAAAATGCTCTGTTGAAAAATGGTTGTAGAGCTTGACTCAAAGATATAGCATCTAGCCCTAGCGATAGCGAAAATATATAGGGGGGGCACTTTCCACCCCCCCACATCCCCTCCCACCCAGGCTGCGGTACACCCCAAATCGCCCAGGCCAGATCGAGTTAAGACCATCTCCTTTCGCTCACCAAGCTTAACATGTTAAGAGCCAACAAGGCTGACGAGGGAAATGGCAAGATTGACGAAAATAATATGTTTCCTCGGAAAAAACTATCAGGGGAAGTAAATGGGTTGTTCAAACGGCAGAACGATGTCGTTCCGAATTTATTTCAAATCGTGAGTACTGAGTGATGAAAAGTAATAACCCGCCCGCATCACTTCTCAAAACCGTCTCACGAGAAACAAGGAATCAAGTGTGATTAATCTAACTACCATTCAGGCGCGGCGGAAGCAATTCAACGTGGGGAAAGTGTGTGGGGGCAAATCGAGGGGCGAGACCTGAAGAGGGAGTCCCCCTTTCGCGAATCGGAGAGTACGGGGATCCTCCTCAGGGAAATTTTGAAGTTCACCATTCATTTTACGCGCTTTGGCCCATTTTTAGACAAGATATCGGTGTTCATATGCAACCATCTTCTCGTCAGTTTAAGCCAAAGTCAACTTCTAAAGGCCCATTTTCGCAGCGACAACCACATCCGAAAAACAGCCCTCATGCTATTCAATGGTGCAGAGCTATATCTACGCGTTGTCAATGAACTGTTGACCAATCAGAGGAGATAGAAATCGTTAACCCGGCTAGGTTGAGGGGAATCCCTCCCGTTGAATGGCGGGAGTGTCGCCGTCAAAACGCGTGTTGTGGAAATACGCCAAACTGCATGTAGTTGTGGTTTGGAGTTGTGGTTGTCGCGACGCGTGCTGACGAACTGGGCCTTAAAACTAGTCTCGATCAATTTGGACCTGTGAATGAAGACAGAAGGGGGTTTGGATTGTAATCCCCCAGAAAAATTTTGAGATTTCAGAAGCTTCTGTACTAATTTTCGACCCATTTCAGGGACATGAAAAGCCTGTATGTATGTATGTATGTATGTTTGTCTGTCACGGATAGCGTGTGTTAACATCCTTTCGCGTGGCTTACAGCCACCAAACTTGGTACACGTATAGTACATCCACATGAGGGTACCCTGTAAGCGTGATGGTATCGGGTACCCTGTAAGCGTCACATTCTACATTCACTAGTTAGTCGTCGTCCAAACTGTTTTTTCCTATTTTCTGGGTATATAAATACGACTGAGCCACCAAACTTATATGATGGTACCACATAAGCATCAGATTTGACATTCAGTAGCTAGCCATCTTCCAAATTGTGTTTTCCCTATGTCCTGGGTGTATATATATACGACTGGCCATATGGAACCATTGTTTTCCCCTACGTTCCCAGTACATATATGCGACTGACCATATGGAACCATTGTTTTTCCCTATGTTCTGAGTACATATATACCACTGACCATATGGAACCATTGTTTTTCCCTATGTTCCCAGTATATATGTATACGACTGGCCATATGGAACCATTGTTTTCCCCTACGTTCCCAGTATATATATATACGACTGACCATATGGAACCATTGGATAGTGTATATTTCCAGAGGCTGTACATAGTATATACATATCAGCTAAATACTAAGCATCAGATCCAACATTCAGTAGCTAGCCATTGTCCATAAATAAATCCAGTGACTGTCTTCATTTATATCGTGTTTTTCTCTGAGTACATCGCATAGCGCTACAGGGAACAATGTAAGATATAAACAACATGGAAAAGCTCTTGATGAATATTTGGGCTACGTTACCAAATCACCCTTTCGCGTGACAATTCTCACAGGCAGTGTCCGTTGACATCCTTGCAAGTGGTTTAGAGCTATCAAACTTTGGTACACATGTACTACGGTATAATACCTAAATGATGACACCGCTAGTGCAGCGAACCACCGCAAGGGGGCGAATAGGTACATGTAACTGCCATCTGAATAATCAAGTATTGTGCTACCCGGTATATTTTTTTTATACATGTAGGTTAAAGCCAGGGTCTTCAAATTCATATTACATATGTATTAACTATCGATGTTCTTGTCATCGTGTGTTACCGGATGTATTCGGTGACGTTTGTGTACCTCCGTGAAAGGAGAGCGTTACTTCCGTTTGGCGCGATAAGTTGTATGGCGATGGCCAGTTGAACATGTGCAGCGATCAACAATAGATACCAGATTGTCGGCAAATAGGAGTCATTGTTATAGACCAATAACATTGGTAGCAGAGCGGACTTGGTTTGAAAATGGCAAACAACTACAAGATCTCTCCGAAATTCTGCGAAGAGACGCCGTATGACACGTGGAAAAACGAGGTCGAAATTTGGCGGCGCCTCACTGACCTAGCGAAGGAAAAGCAAGCTTTGGCCGTGACGTTATCTCTTACGAGCAAAGCAAGAGAAACTGCACTTGGACTAAAAGCTGTAGATCTCAACAAGGAAACCGGTATGAACACTTTGATCATAGCATTAGACAATGTATTTTTGAAAGAAATCAAAGACTGTGCTTACGAGGCTTACTCTAACTTCGAGGGTTTCCGAAAATCCGAGTCCATGGTAATGGCGGATTACATCATCGAGTTTGAGCAGCTTTACAACAAATCGATGAAATACGAAATGACAATTCCTTACGCAGTTTTAGCTTTCAAACTGCTGGACACTGCAAATCTGAGTGTAAAAGAGAGACAACTAGCAATGACAGCTTCCAGTGATTTGACATTTGGATCAATGAAATCGGCATTGAAACGGATCTTTAGTGACAGCCCTGTCCAAAGTTCAAGGGCTGAGGATATTCAGATCAAAGAGGAATCTGCCTACTTCGCTCAACGTAAGGAGAAAAGAAGATTCTCGTCAAATGGTCGTCGGTCATCAAAAGTACTAACTCTTTGAATAGATATGGAAAGCGAACTAAATGTGCTATGTGTCAAAGCATTTATCGCTGGGCGAAGAAGGTGAGCAACAACAGGTGTTGATAAAACTACACAAACAGTTTGGACATGCATCGGTTGACAGGTTGAAACGACTACTGCAGAGTGCAGGGACAAAGGACTTGAAAACATTCGCAATACTGGAACGTGTGGTGGCAAAGTGTGATACATTTGCTAAATACAGGAAACCACCCCCCGACCTGTGGTAGGTTTTCCTTTAGCCACAGAATTCAATGAAACGGTGGCAGTCGATCTCCACGAACTGGATAAATGTGTTTGGTATTTACACAAAATAGATGAATTCACCAGATTCAATGCTGGGTGTACAATAAGGACAAAACAAACTGCAGAATTCACGAAGAAGTTTATTCAATTCTGGATCAGTATACATGGAGCACCAAAAACACTTTACAGTGATAATGGTGGAGAGTTTAACAGCGATGAAGTGAGAGATATGGCAGAGAATTTCAACATCGTCGTCAAGACCGCTCCAGGATACAGTCCTTGGAGTAATGGTTTCTTGGAAAGGCAAAATGGAACTCTCACTGAAACACTACTGAAAGTGAAGGCTGAAAATGGTTGTGACTGGGAGATGGCGATGAGCTGGGCACTGATGGCAAAAAAACTCCCTGGCAAATGTCCACGGTTACAGCCCACACCAGTTAGTATTTGGACAAATCTTCCTTCTGTACTGATCGACAAACTCCCTGCATTACAAGGAACCACTATGAGTGTGGTAGTTGGAAAACACATTGCTGCCCTCCATTCGGCAAAGAAAGCGTTTACAGAAGCGGAATGCTCAAAGCGGATTAGGCGTGCACCCCTGTTGGCCGACCTGTATCTGTTCTCTTATGAATATGACTATATGCAGGCGATTTCAAAAACCGATCCATTCAAAGCCCGTTCCTTCTCATTCACCAAACGCTATATAGACGATCTTCTCGCTGTGGATAATCGCTAGATAAATGACGCAGTGAAGGATATATATCCACCTTCACTGGATTTGAAGGAAACTACAGATAGCCCTACAGGCACATCATATTTAGATCTATATCTCTATAAAAATGAAGCGGACATTCTCTCTCGTCGACTTTATGACAAAAGAGATGATTACAATTTCGACATCGTAAACTATCCCTTTCTGGATAGTAATATTCCAGTGGGACCTGCATATGGCGTATACATATCTCGCTTAGTAGTATTTGCTAGATCCTGTGTTAAATGTGATGATTTTAATCAACGTCACAAAACATTGTTGCAGAAACTTATAAAACAGGGCTATTCCATCAAGCGCCTCCACTCAAAGTTTCTCAAATTTGGCGATACATATCGCATGCTGATAGCAAAATACGAACGTAGCGGGCAAGATCTATGGCGCTACGTTTCGTAACTTGTGTCTAATTCCGCTTAACCCGGGGCTAGGGGCCGTATGAACCCATGTACTTCAAGATCCTCATGGTACTCATATGAACAGGCACAATCAAAGCGTGACTGAGATACATCTTTTTTAGATGACGACTCTATAACGAATATTATGGATTAAGAATACTGATCAGCGATACGGATTTGATATTTTTGGAACATCATGATGTCTTGCCGGCATCATTGAAAACTGTTGACCGCTTCTCTCTTGCAGGAAACAAGCCTATGTTTATGTATACTATGAT
Organism: Hanleya hanleyi; assembly: GCA_036873755.1. Lineage (NCBI taxonomy): Eukaryota > Metazoa > Mollusca > Polyplacophora > Lepidopleurida > Hanleyidae > Hanleya > Hanleya hanleyi. Next base: position 19,606 of record JAVTVY010001070.1, read on the forward strand.
TGTCTTTTTGAATTTGGTGCTAATACTGTTATGTGGAAAATGGAATAGGTCTTTGGATTATGGACGCGGATATTCTCTAATGGACGACGGCTGGATTATGAATGACGGACTAGACGCTTGTAAATTTACGCAAACAGATAAGACCTGGTGGTGAGAAGTACACAGCAGGCGACAAAGTGCACTATAAACGGCCAGAATGTCAAGAGTAGAAAAGCCCGGGATCAGTGATCGGCCAAGATGGGGTCGTGGTATTTGTTAGGCATGGTGGCTCATATGTACGTGTGCATCAAAGTAGGATAAGGCCATTACGGGTGATAGATCCTGATGGAAAAAATGACATTACAGTTTCAATTCCGAAAAAGGATGAAGTCAAAGCGGATGGAAAAATGAACCATTGTGGGTCAAATGATCAAACAGAAGATGGTGACTCGATGGAGATTGATGATGATGGCCCGGCAGATACTCCACACAATGAGAACAATGACGAACAACCAGTGACAAATGAACAATCAGTATATCATCAACAGCCAACACAATCAATGTTTGTTAAAATTGGACAAACAGTAGACAGAAACACAGGAACGGTGAATGTAGGGAAAGTGCTCTCTAGGACAGGTAAAGTGACTGGAAAAAACAAGAACTGGTATAACTTGGAATTTTCTGAGCCAGCCTGCATGGCAGGGACGAAAGTCTCTGTGGATCTGAGCAGAGTAGATAGTTTTGAACATGTTGAAAATTCAGCCTCGCTCACTCACATAGGTCCCACCTCAGAACAGGAAACTGTGTTTGTGCTTGGTGATACTTCCTTCGAAGCCGCCAAACAGGCCGAGTTGGAAAGTTGGAAGAAAAATGGTGTTGATATTGAAACTAGTGACATCGGAAAAAAGTGCATCTCCACTAGGTGGATCTGCACTCTTAAGAACACCTCTGATGGGATTATTCCCAAAGCGCGTCTGGTAGCACGCGGATTCGAAGAAATGGAAATCAAGGATCTTCCGAAGGACTCCCCAACTTGTTCTACAAAATCCTTGAGACCTGTCCTGGCAATGTTTGCTCAAAAACAATTGAAATCGCACTCGATGGACATTAAAACAGCCTTCTTACAAGGCGCAGAGCTCTCTCGGAACATATATGTCAAACCTCCGAAGGAAGCCAATTTACCTGTGGGTGGCACTGTTTGGCAGCTCCAAAAGTGTGTGTACGGCTCAGCTGATGCCTCGCTATATTGGTATAATCATGTTCAAGAGGTTATGCTAGAAAGTGGAGCTAAGATTTCTTTGGTGGATTCTGCAGTATTTTACTGGCCAGACAACAATGGCGGTGTTCGAGGTATCTTGACTAGTCATGTAGATGACTTCATATGGGGAGGGTAAACAGAATTTGAGCAGAGTGTGATCCCCAAGATTAGATCAGCGTTTCATGTAGGCAGAGAAGAGAGTGACACTTTCTGTTATGTAGGCATGGGACTGGAATAAACTGAGCATTCAATATTACTACAACAACAGAGTTATGTGGAAAACTTACAGTCCATCAGTATTGACAGAGCTCGAGCTCTGCAACGTGAAGCACCATTGAATCAGACAGAACTGGGTGTGTTTCGTTCCAAGGTTGGGCAAATTCTGTTGATCGCCAGACAGAGTAGGCCAGATGTGATGTTCGATGCCTGTACATGTACTTTGGCACCATCAATTAAACGGGCTACTGTTCAGAATCTATTTGACGCCAACAAAGTGACCAGGAAGCTCAAATCTGAAGAAGTGACTCTAAAGTTTCAGGCTTTAGGTGATGAGAAATCAATAGAACTAGTGGTTTTCAGTGATGCCTCATTGGGCAACCTTCCAGATGGAGGAATACAGGGGGGACACTTCAATGTGCTCATGGGTGAAAACGGAAGGTTTTCCTCATTCTGTTGGCAGATCCAAAATGATACGACGTGTCATTCGGAGTACACTGGCAGGAGAAACCTTAGCACTGGCTGATGGGATTGACACTGGGATCTTTCTAGCTACACTGTTCTCTGAACTAAATTCTGGGCAAGCTAGATCTGAGACAGTACCTATTACATGTGTTGTTGACAGTCATTCTCTCTTTGATGCAGCTAAGTCAACCAAGTTTGTGACGGACAAACGACTTCGGTTAGAAATTAGCAGCATCAGAGAGCCCATGGAAAGAAGTCAGATAAAACGGGTTCACTGGTCAGCTTCTAAGGAACAGCTGGCGGACTGTCTCACGAAGAAAGGTGCATCTCCTTCTACTCTTCTCAAAGCAATTGATGATGGCATCTGGCACCTTAAAAACTACCTGTTTTAGCTAAGTACTAAGGGCTATTAAATCCAATTTCATGAACTGGACATTAAGGACTTTAAGTCGTGTGTGTACAACGCTGAAGTTAATCTGGACGTTGGAGGCCTTGGGCCTGATTTACGTTGTGGACTGTTGGCATAACGCACAGATACTGTACTGTGCGTTTGACTTCAACATGCTTATATCATGGACATTAAGCTCAGAGTTAAGGACTTTAGGTCCATATTTGAATTAAGAACATTTTTCAATACTGAACTGTTGATCTAAGACCAGTGGTATTTATTTCGTTAAGTAATCGATTTCTGGTATCCACACCAATTTCTCTAGCATCTTCCCAAATGCTTGATTGTTTATTTTTGTTTTTTTTTATGGAAGGGAAATTGTTAACTATCGATGTTCTTGTCATCGTGTGTTACCGGATGTACTCGGTGACGTTTGTGTACCTCCGTGAAAGGAGAGCGTTACTTCCGTTTGGCGCGATAAGTTGTATGGCGGTGGCCAGTTGAACATGTGCAGTGATCAACAATAAATACCAGATTGTCGGCAAATAGGAGTCATTGTTATAGACCAATAACATTGGTAGCAGAGCGGACTTGGTTTGAAAATGCAAGGTCCCTCCGAAATTCTGCGAAGAGAAGCCGTATGACACGTGGAAAAACGAGGTCGAAATTTGGCGGCGCCTCACTGACCTAGCGAAGGAAAAGCAAGCTTTGGTCGTCACGTTATCTCTTCCGGGCAAAGCAAGAGAAACTGCACTTGGACTAAATGCTGAACATCTCAACAAGGAAAGCGGTATGAACACTTTGATCATAGCATTAGACAATGTATTTTTGAAAGAAATCAAAGACTGTGCTTACGAGGCTTACTCTAACTTCGAGGGTTTCCGAAAATCCGAGTCCATGAAAATGGCGGATTACATCATCGAGTTTGAGCAGCTTTACAACAAATCGATGAAATACGAAATGACAATTCCTTACGGAGTTTTAGCTTACAAACTGCTGGACACTGCAAATCTGAGTGTAAAAGAGAGACCACTAGCAATGACAGCTTCCAGTGATTTGACATTTGGATCAATGAAATCGGCATTGAAACGGATCTTTAGTGACAGCCCTGTCCAAAGTTCAGGGGCTGAGGGTATTCAGATCAAAGAGGAATCTGCCTACTCCGCTCAACGTAAGGAGAATAAAAGATTCTCGTCAAATGGTCGTCGGTCATCAAAAGTACTAACCCTTTGAATAGATATGGAAAGCCAACTAAATGTGCTGTGTGCCAAATCATTTATCACTGGGCGAAGAGTTGTCCAGACAAGTCTGAGTGTGTTAAGGTGACAGCAGAGACAGAAAACAAACTGACTGGAGAAGAGCTTGGCAGTTGTAAAGTAACATTATTCACTAAAGAGTCAGATTATCAAATCTTTGTAGTTGAATCACTCGGCTCAGCTGTGATTGACACTGCATGTACCCGTACTGTTTGTGGAAAAAAGCGGCTTGATCATTATGTGAATCATTTAAAGGAGAAAGATAGAGAACAGGTGACTGATGCAGAAAGTCGCAAGGGTTTTAGATTTGGGGATGGGAACATAGTTCACTCCTCGAGAAATGTCACCTTGCCTGCAAAAAATGATACTACATCTTGTAAGATCGAAACAGAAGTTGTTGGTGCCGATACCCCCTTACTACTGAGTAAAACATCCTTGAAAAGGGCAGGAACTATTCTAGATCTTAAAAATGACAAAGCAGTTATGTTCAAAGAACCTATCACTCTAGAGTTGACGTCAAGCGGTCACTACTGCGTAAATATACTGGACGATGTTACGGAAAAATGACTCCAAAGATGAAGTATTAGTTGTGACGGAGAGAATGAGTGAAGGTGAGCAACAAAAGGTGTTGATAAAACTACACAAACAGTTTGGACATGCATCGGTTGACAGGTTGAAACGACTACAGCAGAGTGCAGGGACACTGGACTTGAAAACATTCGCAATACTGGAACGTGTGGTGGCGAAGTGTGATACATGTGCTAAATACAGGAAACCATCCCCGGACCTGTGGTAGGTTTTCCTTTAGCCACAGAATTCAATGAAACGGTGGCAGTCGATCTCCACGAACTGGATAAATGTGTTTGGTATTTACACATAATAGATGAATTCACCAGATTCAATGCTGGGTGTACAATAAGGACAAAACAAACTGCAGAATTCACGAAGAAGTTTATTCAATTCTGGATCAGTGTACATGGAGCACCAAAAACACTTTACAGTGATAATGGTGGAGAGTTTAACAGCGACGAAGTGAGAGATATGGCAGAGAATTTCAACATCGTCGTCAAGACCACTCCAGCATACAGTCCTTGGAGTAATGGTCTCCTGGAAAGGCACAATGGAACTCTCACTGAAACACTACTGAAAGTGAAGGCTGAAAATGGTTGTGACTGGGAGATGGCGATGAGCTGGGCACTGATGGCAAAAAACTCCCTGGCAAATGTCCACGGTTACAGCCCACACCAGTTAGTATTTGGACAAATCTTCGTTCTGTACTGATCGACAAACCCCCTGCATTACAAGGAACCACTATGAGTGTGGTAGTTGGAAAACACATTGCTGCCCTTCATTCGGCAAAGAAAGCGTTTACAGAAGCGGAATGCTCAGAACAGATTAGGCGTGCATTACGCAAACACATAAGACCTGGTGGTGAGAAGTACACAGCAGGCGACAAAGTGCACTATAAACGGCCAGAATGTCAAGAGTGGAAAGGCCCGGGATCAGTGATCGGCCAAGATGGGGTCGTGGTATTTGTTAGGCATGGTGGCTCATATGTACGTGTCCATCAAAGTAGGATAAGGCCATTAAGGGTGATAGATCCTGATGGAAAAAATGACATTACAGTTTCAATTCCGAAAAAGGATGAAGTCAAAGCGGATGGAAAATGAACCATTGTGGGTCAAATGATCAAACAGAAGATGGTGACTCGATGGAGATTGATGATGATGGCCCGGCAGATACTCCACACAATGAGAACAATGACGAACAAACAGTGACAAATGGACAATCAGTCAATCATCAACAGCCGACACAATCAATGTCTGTTAAAATTGGACAAACAGTTCAATATGTAGACAGAAACACAGGAACGGTGAATGTAGGGAAAGTGCTCTCTAGGGCAGGTAAAGTGACTGGAAAAAACAAGAACTGGTATAACTTGGAATTTTCTGCGCCAGTCTCCATGGCAGCGGCGAAAGCCTCTGTGGATCTGAGCAGAGTAGATAGTCTTGAACATGTTGAAAATCCAGCCTCGCTCACTCACATAGGTCCCACCTCAGAACAGGAAACTCTGTTTGTGCTTGGTGATACTTCCTTCGAAGCCGCCAAACAGGCCGAGTTGGAAAGTTGGAAGAAAAATGGTGTTTATATTGAAACTAGTGACATCGGAAAAAAGTGCATCTCCACTAGGTGGATCTGCACTCTTAAGAACAGCCCTGAAGGGATTATTCCCAAAGCGCGTCTGGTAGCACGCGGATTCGAAGAAATGGAAATCAAGGATCTTCCGAAGGACTCCCCAACTTGTTCTACAAAATCCTTGAGACTTGTCCTGGCAACGTTTGCTCAAAAACAATGGAAATCGTACTCGATGGACATTAAAACAGCCTTCTTACAAGGCTCAGAGCTCCCTCGGAACATATATGTCTAACCTCCGAAGGAAGCCAATTTACCTGTGGGTGGCACTGTTTGGCAGCTCCAAAAGTGTGTGTACGGCTTAGCTGATGCCTCGCTATATTGGTGTAATCATGTTCAAGAGGTTATGCTAGAAAGTGGAGCTAAGATTTCTTTGGTGGATCCTGCAGTATTTTACTGGCCAGACAACAATGGCGGTGTTCGAGATATCTTGACTAGTCATGTAGATGACTTCATATGGGGAGGGTAACAGAATTTGAGCAGAGTGTGATCCCCAAGATTAGATCCACAGTAAAAAATAATTTTCTTTCAAATTTCTTGAAATTTCTTAGATTTTCTTGAATTTCTTAAATAAGAAAAATACATTATTCCCTCTGTGATACAATGTTTAGAAAGTTCTGAACAATAATTATTATGACGTTTTGGGGGATAGTTTCTGGCAGTTATTGAGCATTTCCAAAGTTTATAAATGTGTTTCAATTTTTGTCTTGTCAGTAAGATATGATGTTTTTCTCAAACGAGAAAAAATAAGAAAAACCTTCCAATTTCTTGAAATGGGAGACTGACAAGAATTATTATCTTAAATTTTCTCAAAATTTCAAGAAATTGTAAGAAAATAATTCTTGTCAGTCTCCCATTTCAAGAAATTGGGAGGTTTTTCTTATTTTTTCTCGTTTGAGAAAAAAATCATATCTTACTGACAAGACAAAAATTGAACAAAATTGATAAACTTTCGAAATGCCCAATAACTGCCAGAAACTATGCCTCAAAACGTCATAATAATTATTGTTCGGAACTTTCTAAACATTGTATCACAGAGGGAATAATGTATTTTTCTTATTTAAGAAATTCAAGAAAATCTAAGAAATTTCAAGAAATTTACAAGAAAATTATTTTTTACTGTGTCAGCGTTTCACGTAGGCAGAGAAGAGAGTGACACTTTCTGTTATGTAGGCATGGGACTGGAATAAACTGAGCATTCAATATTACTACAACAACAGAGTTATGTGGAAAACTTACAGTCCATCAGTATTGACAGAGCTCGAGCTCTGCAACGTGAAGCACCATTGAATCAGACAGAACTGGATGTGTTTCGTTCTAAGGTTGGGCAAATTCTGTGGATCGCCAGACAGAGTAGGCCAGATGTGATGTTCGATGCCTGTACATGTACTTTGGCACCATCAATTAAACGGGCTACTGTTCAGAATCTATTTGACGCCAACAAAGTGACCAGGAAGCTCAAATCTGAAGAAGTGACTCTAAAGTTTCAGGCTTTAGGTGATGAGAAATCAATAGAACTAGTGGTTTTCAGTGATGCCTCATTGGGCAACCTTCCAGATGGAGGAATACAGGGGGGACACTTCAATGTGCTCATGGGTGAAAACGGAAGGTTTTCCTCATTCTGTTGGCAGATCCAAAATGATACGACGTGTCATTCGGAGTACACTGGCAGGAGAAACCTTAGCACTGGCTGATGGGATTGACACTGGGATCTTTCTAGCTACACTGTTCTCTGAACTAAATTCTGGGCAAGCTAGATCTGAGACAGTACCTATTACATGTGTTGTTGACAGTCATTCTCTCTTTGATGCAGCTAAGTCAACCAAGTTTGTGACGGACAAACGACTTCGGTTAGAAATTAGCAGCATCAGAGAGCCCATGGAAAGAAGTCAGATAAAACGGGTTCACTGGTCAGCTTCTAAGGAACAGCTGGCGGACTGTCTCACGAAGAAAGGTGCATCTCCTTCTACTCTTCTCAAAGCAATTGATGATGGCATCTGGCACCTTAAAAACTACCTGTTTTAGCTAAGTACTAAGGGCTATTAAATCCAATTTCATGAACTGGACATTAAGGACTTTAAGTCGTGTGTGTACAACGCTGAAGTTAATCTGGACGTTGGAGGCCTTGGGCCTGATTTGCGTTGCGGACTGTTGGCATAACGCACAGATACTGTACTGTGCGTTTGACTTCAACATGCTTATATCATGGACATTAAGCTCAGAGTTAAGGACTTTAGGTCCATATTTGAATTAAGAACATTTTTCAATACTGAACTGTTGATCTAAGACCAGTGGTATTTATTTCGTTAAGTAATCGATTTCTGGTATCCACACCAATTTCTCTAGCATCTTCCCAAATGCTTGATTGTTTATTTTTGTTTTTTTTTATGGAAGGGAAATTGTTAACTATCGATGTTCTTGTCATCGTGTGTTACCGGATGTACTCGGTGACGTTTGTGTACCTCCGTGAAAGGAGAGCGTTACTTCCGTTTGGCGCGATAAGTTGTATGGCGGTGGCCAGTTGAACATGTGCAGTGATCAACAATAAATACCAGATTGTCGGCAAATAGGAGTCATTGTTATAGACCAATAACATTGGTAGCAGAGCGGACTTGGTTTGAAAATGCAAGGTCCCTCCGAAATTCTGCGAAGAGAAGCCGTATGACAGGTGGGAAAACGAGGTCGAAATTTGGCGGCGCCTCACTGACCTAGCGAAGGAAAAGCAAGCTTTGGTCGTCACGTTATCTCTTCCGGGCAAAGCAAGAGAAACTGCACTTGGACTAAATGCTGAACATCTCAACAAGGAAAGCGGTATGAACACTTTGATCATAGCATTAGACAATGTATTTTTGAAAGAAATCAAAGCTGTGCTTACGAGGCTTACTCTAACTTCGAGGGTTTCCGAAAATCCGAGTCCATGAAAATGGCGGATTACATCATCGAGTTTGAGCAGCTTTACAACAAATCGATGAAATACGAAATGACAATTCCTTACGGAGTTTTAGCTTACAAACTGCTGGACACTGCAAATCTGGGTGTAAAAGAGAGACCACTAGCAATGACAGCTTCCAGTGATTTGACATTTGGATCAATGAAATCGGCATTGAAACGGATCTTTAGTGACAGCCCTGTCCAAAGTTCAGGGGCTGAGGGTATTCAGATCAAAGAGGAATCTGCCTACTCCGCTCAACGTAAGGAGAATAAAAGATTCTCGTCAAATGGTCGTCGGTCATCAAAAGTACTAACCCTTTGAATAGATATGGAAAGCCAACTAAATGTGCTGTGTGCCAAATCATTTATCACTGGGCGAAGAGTTGTCCAGACAAGTCTGAGTGTGTTAAGGTGACAGCAGAGACAGAAAACAAACTGACTGGAGAAGAGCTTGGCAGTTGTAAAGTAACATTATTCACTAAAGAGTCAGATTATCAAATCTTTGTAGTTGAATCACTCGGCTCAGCTGTGATTGACACTGCATGTACCCGTACTGTTTGTGGAAAAAAGCGGCTTGATCATTATGTGAATCATTTAAAGGAGAAAGATAGAGAACAGGTGACTGATGCAGAAAGTCGCAAGGGTTTTAGATTTGGGGATGGGAACATAGTTCACTCCTCGAGAAATGTCACCTTGCCTGCAAAAAATGATACTACATCTTGTAAGATCGAAACAGAAGTTGTTGGTGCCGATACCCCCTTACTACTGAGTAAAACATCCTTGAAAAGGGCAGGAACTATTCTAGATCTTAAAAATGACAAAGCAGTTATGTTCAAAGAACCTATCACTCTAGAGTTGACGTCAAGCGGTCACTACTGCGTAAATATACTGGACGATGTTACGGAAAAATGACTCCAAAGATGAAGTATTAGTTGTGACGGAGAGAATGAGTGAAGGTGAGCAACAAAAGGTGTTGATAAAACTACACAAACAGTTTGGACATGCATCGGTTGACAGGTTGAAACGACTACAGCAGAGTGCAGGGACACTGGACTTGAAAACATTCGCAATACTGGAACGTGTGGTGGCGAAGTGTGATACATGTGCTAAATACAGGAAACCATCCCCGGACCTGTGGTAGGTTTTCCTTTAGCCACAGAATTCAATGAAACGGTGGCAGTCGATCTCCACGAACTGGATAAATGTGTTTGGTATTTACACATAATAGATGAATTCACCAGATTCAATGCTGGGTGTACAATAAGGACAAAACAAACTGCAGAATTCACGAAGAAGTTTATTCAATTCTGGATCAGTGTACATGGAGCACCAAAAACACTTTACAGTGATAATGGTGGAGAGTTTAACAGCGACGAAGTGAGAGATATGGCAGAGAATTTCAACATCGTCGTCAAGACCACTCCAGCATACAGTCCTTGGAGTAATGGTCTCCTGGAAAGGCACAATGGAACTCTCACTGAAACACTACTGAAAGTGAAGGCTGAAAATGGTTGTGACTGGGAGATGGCGATGAGCTGGGCACTGATGGCAAAAAACTCCCTGGCAAATGTCCACGGTTACAGCCCACACCAGTTAGTATTTGCACAAATCTTCGTTCTGTACTGATCGACAAACCCCCTGCATTACAAGGAACCACTATGAGTGTGGTAGTTGGAAAACACATTGCTGCCCTTCATTCGGCAAAGAAAGCGTTTACAGAAGCGGAATGCTCAGAACAGATTAGGCGTGCATTACGCAAACACATAAGACCTGGTGGTGAGAAGTACACAGCAGGCGACAAAGTGCACTATAAACGGCCAGAATGTCAAGAGTGGAAAGGCCCGGGATCAGTGATCGGCCAAGATGGGGTCGTGGTATTTGTTAGGCATGGTGGCTCATATGTACGTGTCCATCAAAGTAGGATAAGGCCATTAAGGGTGATAGATCCTGATGGAAAAAATGACATTACAGTTTCAATTCCGAAAAAGGATGAAGTCAAAGCGGATGGAAAATGAACCATTGTGGGTCAAATGATCAAACAGAAGATGGTGACTCGATGGAGATTGATGATGATGGCCCGGCAGATACTCCACACAATGAGAACAATGACGAACAAACAGTGACAAATGGACAATCAGTCAATCATCAACAGCCGACACAATCAATGTCTGTTAAAATTGGACAAACAGTTCAATATGTAGACAGAAACACAGGAACGGTGAATGTAGGGAAAGTGCTCTCTAGGGCAGGTAAAGTGACTGGAAAAAACAAGAACTGGTATAACTTGGAATTTTCTGAGCCAGTCTCCATGGCAGCGGCGAAAGCCTCTGTGGATCTGAGCAGAGTAGATAGTCTTGAACATGTTGAAAATCCAGCCTCGCTCACTCACATAGTTCCCACCTCAGAACAGGAAACTCTGTTTGTGCTTGGTGATACTTCCTTCGAAGCCGCCAAACAGGCCGAGTTGGAAAGTTGGAAGAAAAATGGTGTTTATATTGAAACTAGTGACATCGGAAAAAAGTGCATCTCCACTAGGTGGATCTGCACTCTTAAGAACAGCCCTGAAGGGATTATTCCCAAAGCGCGTCTGGTAGCACGCGGATTCGAAGAAATGGAAATCAAGGATCTTCCGAAGGACTCCCCAACTTGTTCTACAAAATCCTTGAGACTTGTCCTGGCAACGTTTGCTCAAAAACAATGGAAATCGTACTCGATGGACATCAAAACAGCCTTCTTACAAGGCTCAGAGCTCCCTCGGAACATATATGTCTAACCTCCGAAGGAAGCCAATTTACCTGTGGGTGGCACTGTTTGGCAGCTCCAAAAGTGTGTGTACGGCTTAGCTGATGCCTCGCTATATTGGTGTAATCATGTTCAAGAGGTTATGCTAGAAAGTGGAGCTAAGATTTCTTTGGTGGATCCTGCAGTATTTTACTGGCCAGACAACAATGGCGGTGTTCGAGATATCTTGACTAGTCATGTAGATGACTTCATATGGGGAGGGTAACAGAATTTGAGCAGAGTGTGATCCCCAAGATTAGATCAGCGTTTCACGTAGGCAGAGAAGAGAGTGACACTTTCTGTTATGTAGGCATGGGACTGGAATAAACTGAGCATTCAATATTACTACAACAACAGAGTTATGTGGAAAACTTACAGTCCATCAGTATTGACAGAGCTCGAGCTCTGCAACGTGAAGCACCATTGAATCAGACAGAACTGGATGTGTTTCGTTCCAAGGTTGGGCAAATTCTGTGGATCGCCAGACAGAGTAGGCCAGATGTGATGTTCGATGCCTGTACATGTACTTTGGCACCATCAATTAAACGGGCTACTGTTCAGAATCTATTTGACGCCAACAAAGTGATCAGGAAGCTCAAATCTGAAGAAGTGACTCTAAAGTTTCAGGCTTTAGGTGATGAGAAATCAATAGAACTAGTGGTTTTCAGTGATGCCTCATTGGGCAACCTTCCAGATGGAGGAATACAGGGGGGACACTTCATTGTGCTTATGGGTGAAAACGGAAGGTTTTCCTCATTCTGTTGGCAGATCCAAAATGATACGACGTGTCGTTCGGAGTACACTGGCAGGAGAAACCTTAGCACTGGCTGATTGGATTGACACTGGGATCTTTCTAGCTAAACTGTTCTCTGAACTAAATTCTGGACAAGCTAGACCTGAGACAGTACCTATTACATGTTTTGTTGACAGTCATTTTTGCAGAAACTTATAAAACAGGGCTATTCCATCAAGCGCCTCCACTCAAAGTTTCTCAAATTTGGCGATACATATCGCATACTGATAGCAAAATACGAACGTAGCGTGCAAGATCTATGGCGATACGTTTCGTAACTTGTGTCTAATTCCGCTTAACCCGGGGCTAGGGGCCGTATGAACCCATGTACTTCAAGATCCTCATGGTACTCATATGAACAGTCACAATCAAAGCGTGACTGAGATACATCATTCTGTAGATGACGACTTTACAACGAATATTATGGATTAAGAATACTGATCAGCGATACGGGTTTGATATTTTTGGAACATCATGATGTCTTGCCGGCATCATTGAAAACTGTTGACCGCTTCTCTCTTGCAGGAAACAAGCCTACGTTTATGTATGCAATGATTGTCTTTTTGAATTTGGTGCTAATACTGTTATATGGAATATGGAATAGGTCTTTGGATTATGGACGCGGATATTCTCTAATGGACGACGGCTGGATTATGAATGACGGACTAGACGCTTGTAATTCTCTCTTTGATGCAGCTTAGTCAACCAAGTTTGTGACGGACAAACGACTTCGTTTAGAAATTAGCAGTATCAGAGAGCTCATGGAAAGAAGTCAGTTAAAAGGGTTCACTGGTCAGCTTCTAAGGAACAGCTGGCGGACTGTCTCACGAAGAAAGGTGCATCTCCTTCTACTCTTCTCAAAGCAATTGATGATGGCATCTGGCACCTTATAAACTAACTGTTTTAGCTAAGTACTAAGGGCTATTAAGTCCAATTTCATGAACTGGACATTAAGGACTTTAAGTCGTGTGTGTACAACGCTGAAGTTAATCTGGACGTTGGAGGCCTTGGGCCTGATTTGCGTTGTGGACTGTTGGCATAACGCACTGATACTGTACTGTGCGTATGACTTTAACATGCTTATATCATAGACATTAAGCTCAGTGTTAAGGACTTTAGGTCCATATTTGAATTATGAACATTTTTCAATACTGAACTGTTGATCTAAGACCAGTGGTATTTATTTCGTTAAGTAATTGATTTCTGGTATCCACACCAATTTCTCTAGCATCTCCCCAAATGCTTGATTGTTTATTTTTGTTTTTTTTTATGGAGGGGAGATTGTTAACTATCGATGTTCTTTTCATCGTGTGTTACCGGATGTACTCGGTGACGTTTGTGTACCTCCGTGAAAGGAGAGCGTTACTTCCGTTTGGCGCGATAAGTTGTATGGCGGTGGCCAGTTGAACATGTGCAGTGATCAACAATAAATACCAGATTGTCGGCAAATAGGAGTCATATTGTTATAGACCAATAACATATGCAACTGGTGATTGACCAGAAGCCTATCTCAGTTTACTGACCTTGGTCTATTCTTTCAATGTCATATACAATTTATTATGATATAAAATGAAGAAATATAGCTAAGCTTTCCAAATTAATACCATGTATACATCTGGCGATCAGGTCTAGAGGTGTGCTGAAGATGACTGATCTTGACCTATTTTATCCAGGTCAGATTCTATTTACATGTAGTATGATATTTCGTAAAGGATTATATCTACATTGTCCGAATTTATACCACAATGCCCGGACCTGAATTCTATTGAATATCACCGACATGGAACTATTTTCCATAGGCCAAATCATATATGTCAAGTCTAAGATCTCATGTTCCATATGCAGTTGTCAGAATAGTATAACAAAATGTTGAAAATGACTGACCTTGATCTATATTTCCAAGATCAAATTACTAGATTTGATTATGAGCTACATGTGTATACAGAAGATTATATTTAGAGCTAAGAATGTGGTAATGCACTACCAAATCCTCTACGCAATTATTTCCGATCAATTAAGGCCTTAATTGGGATTGCATTTCGCCCACTTGCGCCCACAGGTGGTGCCGCCTGGTGGCAAAATTCAAAACTCATTTTCGGACAATGCATTTAGAACCGCTCATCAGATTCCTCTCAAATTTGGTATGCATATACCATCCTTTACTGAAAAGAATTGCTTGGTGATTGCTGGGCATGTGCTTTTTTTGCTGAAAAAAATGCCGGGCAATCTTGCAGAGAAAATGGTGGAATTTTGGGATATGGTAAAATTCCACCATTGACTTAGACAACTTTGCAGCATTTCTGATATGAAAATCCCATTGTGATTGCATGGGAATGTGCTGGGCAGTCAACGTATGCTGGGATCTCGCTGTATGGGAAATGCTTCGATGTCACTCATAGCTAGACTGTAGCTGCTGGAATTGGACCTAGTATCCTCTGGCTGCTTGTTACGATGTTTATGAATCCATTCGAATAACCTGATGAGCAGACGATAATCTGGGAAATTCAAAATGATGTCCGTATGCTACATATTCGCGTTTTCGGTCTTTTTGAAAAAGAATCGAAAAAATATAAATCTCAAAAATCTGCCAAAAATAGGCGGCAATACAGTTTCCGAGAAGACTACATCACTGTGACGTCATCATGGCAGAGCATCTCTTTTAGGTGAACTGTTCTGGCCAAGTAATGCAACGACAGACAAGAGCCGTGAGCTCACATAAGCCCCGTCAGATTTGTCCCAGTCAGATGAGACAAAACCCCCAAAATACTAGTGCTTGTTTAACATCGCTCAACGTGGAAATAAATTAATAGAATCTGACCTGGGTCAAGGTCAGTTATCTTCATCTTACATGTACTTCTGGATGATCACCAGATAAATACATCAAATTAATTGAGAAATCCTGGCTATAATTGTTCTTGATATAACATAATAAACAGTGAAGGGCCTTGTAAAAATAGATCAAGGCCAGTCATCTTGGGTAGGCTTAGATATAACATAATAAACAGTGAATAACCGTGTAAAAATAGATCAAGGCCAGTCATCTTGGGTAGGCTTAGATATAACATAATAAACAGTGAAGGGCCTTGTAAAAATAGATCAAGGCCAGTCATCTTGGGTAGGCTTAGATATAACATAATAAACAGTGAATAACCGTGTAAAAATAGATCAAGGCCAGTCATCTTGGGTAGGCTTCAAGTTCATCACCAGTAACATGTGTAATATGAATTTGGATACCCTAAATATAATCATTCAAACATATTGTAAGCACTGGAATTTGACATTTTAAATTAGGTCAAGGTCAGTCATTTTCCATAGGCTTCTGACCCATCACCAAGTCTAAATGTTTTATGAATTTGGGGAACCTGGCTATAATCCAAAAAGGCATACTGTGCTCAACGCTGACTATGAACAGAGGAATGGACAGACAGACGCGACCGATTACAATGAGTCTTGGTCAAATTTGGCCACGAAGTTAATCAATCGAAATCAATTACTTTGGGGTTTGGGTTACACTTGGAATATGATCAAAATCCACATCATTGAACTGGAGTTTACAATTTCTCACTTTTTTCCCACATTATCTGGCTTGAGTGAGTTTAAACTTTGGCCTTTTGACCTAATCAAAAAACAATTTTCTTCTTTGCCCATCGGCACTATGTACCATACAATGTTTGGTACCAGTTCATAAACAAGAACTGAAATCAATAGGCCTAAATCTGTTCCCCAATTATACCTTTAAAATTGGAGTGAATTGAATCAGTAATTTTCTAGTTTTCGTGTTAATGGGAAAACTTGACGGACACACACACGAACAGTGATTCTGTATCCCTT
>JAVTVY010001071.1:0-36255 GCA_036873755.1 Hanleya hanleyi
TATCGTTTGTGCTTCCTATGAGCTTTTTTTATTATTATTTTATATGCCAATAAATTACTGTTGTATTCATATTATTATTTAGTGCTTCCTATACTCTTGCTTGTTGAAAAATTGATGGTTTTAATGAAAACGGTTTGAAAATATGTATCGTCCAATCCTGGATTAATCAGAACCTGCATGCATTCCTACATATGTATTGTGAAAAAAAGTCCATTTTGCAAATAAAACAAAAATCCTTGATGTGAAGTTTTAGGTTTTTTTATCAAGAGTACTCCAGGTTTGCGCAGTTTAAATGCAGTACCTCAGTTGGATAATTAAATCACACTGCAGGAACCACCATTCAAGGGTACGCCTCTGTTGAGGTGTCTCTACAGTGTCTTCATTCGTATAATTGGGGCACACTGGAAGCACACTGTAGAGACACTGCAGGTACCAAGGTGGAGGGAAAAATGTACCTGAGGGTTACACTGCAGTTGAGGTGTGTTTGCAGTGTCTTTGCAGTACCTCATTTACATAATTGGGGCACTGCAGTTGAGGTCTTTGCAGTGTCTTTGCAGTACCTCATTAGCTTAATTGGGGCACTGCAGAGACACTGGAGGCACACTGCAGAGACACTGCAAGTACCAAGATGGAGGGAACACTGCACCTGAGGGTTACACTGCAGTTGAGGTGTGTTTGCAGTGCCTTTGCAGTATCTCATTTACATAATTGGGGCAACCTGCAAAGGGACTGCAAAGACACTGGAAAGACACCTCAGAGCCCGAAAACGCCAACTATGAAGCACTGCAAGGGCACTGCATTTCTGAAGGACCCACACTGCAAGGGATTATGATACCCACACTGCAAAGTGACTGTAGGAGCACTGCAGAAGCACTTCAGAACAGTAAGGGTTCTTACAGAAGCAACTGAATCGGACAATTACTCCCGACACCATCAGCAGAAAGAGTTTGCCACACACTTTGAGACGTCATTGTAAGAATAAAGAAAATCCAAATGAAGCTGATCATGTGACAATATTTGCTGGTGCTAACATTTCGACATCATATCATAATGATCGATCTTGGGGCCAAAAGCTTGAATGTTTATTGGTTGAAGAGAAAATACCACTTGTGATTCAGTCAGGAAGTGCCGCACACCTTCACGAATGTTTGCGATTGCTCAGTCTCATTCACGAGAAACAACAGTTTGTTATGTCCGACTCAGAACTTGCAAGTCATGAATAAACATGAAGCTGATTCCTTGCATACGGTCCTTTTTTTTCACCTATGGCATAATCGCAAAGGTGTGCACCAGAATTTCCAAAAATAGATTGACTATGGTCTGAGATAGACAGCTGGTCAATTCCTTAACCTCTCGCTCTGGGTCTAAATTTGTTTTGTTTGTAGTAATTGTGACCAATCCGGAAAAATCAGAGTGACTCAAAGCTTTTTAATCAACTAAAATTCATAAATTTCTGTGTTAATATTGCTTGCTCACTTTGTTAGGCAAGAGGTTCATGCAGTCTCTCATTTTTAAGGAGAGTGCTCACTCTCTCTCTCCATCACTCACCTAACTTATTCTTTTTTGCCAGACCGTATGTATACTGCTGGACGTGTTGTGCGATTTTCCTGTTCCTACGAAGTAGGCTACCATTTGCAAATTGTCTGGTTGTGAGGTCCTGTGATGTTAGTCACACTGCCAAAGGTACGTAGTCGCCCCAATTTAGAAGTACAAATGTCAAATTTGCCATGGAATTTCGAACATTCTAGGTTATGTGAATCTCATTTCTTCTTGCGCACCACTCTCCCTACTCTCCCGTCTCAACGGCAGACTCAACTTTCTCTACATTTCTGAGACGAATGGTTAGCTATGACTGATGCGTGGAGAGTCACAATTTCTTCAAAGAGACTCTTTCCTTGCCAACTTCCATTCATGTCCCGTGCAATGTACCAGTCAAAACTATTTATTTCCGGTTTGGAGAAGTGATACAAATCTGCATGTTTGACGAACAATTTCTTACCTATAAACAAATAAAATAACATTGGTTCAGCATCATTAAAGGTATTTTAACATTAGGAATTTGGGGGGTTTGGTGGCTGGAATTTAGTTGTTTTTTCATATTTTTTTAACTTGGGTACCACTCAACAGTACAAATTTGGGCTTGTATTTTCTCCTGGTAGGGGTGTCATGATATGTTTGACCTCAGCAAACTGTTATAGATACATGTAGTCTGACCAGGAGACTATTTCAACCCTTTTACCTTCTTCTTTAGAAGACTTCCAAAATTTAATAATAATAGATGTGGAAAGTGGACCCAGAAATTGCTAAACTCTCTCATTAGAACATTTCTGTCTAAAACAAATCAAATTTTACCGTAAACAAAAAATATTTTGGTATGTGCATTGCTGAATTTCCATATCACAATTACTGTCTGTTGGGATTTTGTTCCTGGAATGCCATGGTCAAGTTTTTCCTGCACTGTACTGTACAACTCAAAACTATTTCGGTCACATGCACATTTGGGGTTAGATTTGTATGAACCTGATAAATTTAATTTTAGAATAAATTGAATAGAGATGTAGTTTTTAGCCCACCATCACCAGATGGTGGGCTGTTCAAATCACTTTTCGTCCGTGGTCCGTCGTCCGTCCGTCCATCGTCCGTCTGTCCATCGTCAGTCCGTCCGTAAACAATTCTTGTTACCGCGATTTCTCAGGAACTACTGCATGGATCTTTTTCAAATTTGGTACACAGGTTCCCCTTGGGGTATAGTTGTGCAAGAAACTTTTTCTGGTCCGATTCGAAAATCCAATATGGCCACCAGGCAGCCATCTTGGATTTCCCCATGAAACCTTGTCACCGCGATTTTTCCGGAACTACTGCATGGATCTTTTTCAAATTTGGTACACAGGTTCCCCTTGGGGTCTAGTTGTGCAAGAAACCTTTTCTGGTTCCAATGTCAACTCACACCTGATTCTTCAATGTACATCATGGATGTGGGAGATCTGTGAGAGAATTGAGTGCATGTACCATCAGATTAAACAGTGTACACCTTTACATGTACAACCACATGTACTCGAGGGAAAAATGCACAAAAAAGATGTTCAGATGCACTGTTTAACAAGCCTGAAAATAAGGTACAGGACACAACCTATCACCCCCATCAAAGGATAATGGTACAAACCAGGACTTTTTAACCCATGAAGATGGGCCATCTCATTCTGATTTGCAGAGGTTTATTAGAAATGCCAGGTGCTTATTTTCAGGCTTCTTTGATAGAAGGTATGGATTTGTATAGGACGTTCTACTGCACCAAGGGATATCAAACTGCTTTAAATTTCATTGGTCAATTGAAAATTTCGAAAATAAATCTGGTATATTTTCAATGGCTTCTGAAGCAAATTGGAAGAACATCCAGCAATTGATACAATTTCTAAAGCTGAACATTGCGAGCGGGGAGGTGGAGTGGAGAGCGGAAATATATTATGCGGAAATTTTACAGATTTTTAACATGTTTTTAGATGTCTCAAGAGCAAATATGATTATAGGTATTCCACCATATGACCATAACGTAAAGAATATATACTACATGTATGAATAACGTGAACTTGATTTCAAATGTTGAAGATTTAGTTTGTGAGCTACAAACATGTAGTTGGATGGAAGAATATTGAATCTCCTCCTGCACAAGCTGTCAAATGTGCCTGTTGAAGATTTTTGGAGACTCAACTTCTTTTTGTTCAATGCCTGCACGGCGTGTTTCAGAACTTTCATCTAGAATCAGGGCTGTCTTCACATTTATCATGTCTCCTATATTTATCTCCCCTAGTGAAATCTCCACAAAATATTGTGACATCTGTCATAACCTATAATTCTGAAGACATGTTTGGCATCTCTGCCAGCGGTGGCCAAATGCCAGTGACTGAACACTATTTCCGGAAGAAACCTCAAGATTTTCATCCTCTGGAACTTTTAACGTCTCTGTTCATTTCCTTAATGCAAACTACAGATAGTGTGTTATCTTCCCATTCAATCCCATTACATGTTAGTCATATTGCTGCCTGCTTAATATCAACTTTGTATATATGTTATAATAGCTACTCCAGGTCATCATTCAAAATATGTTGGTTGAGCATAACCCTATATAACCCTATAACCACAAATACATGTACCCCCTAGTGACCAAAACCTTTTATTGGGCTATCTACCAAAAATTGTTCTGTTTTTTTCTTTTTTCAAATTTCATGCTAAAAATCATAGCTCTTTCCTGCCAATCTGAGTGGCCTGTACTAATGTGTTCCAACGTACCTACCCAAACTTCTGAGATTGGGTCGGGTTTCGCGAAACAAACATGTTTAAGGATGACCCATTTTGTGCTAGAGCTTCATGTAGGTGATACAAGAAACCAACTGAGGGATCACCCATTGAAAGATATCTGTTCATATTTCTGAAAGAAGATTTTTTTCATATTTCTACACACACACTATAGCTTGGAATATATATCACTCTCATCATAATTTAACGGTAAATGTAAACCTAACCTGATGTATAATTTGTAGCAGACGACAGATAACTCAGACGCTATGTTTATAATAATTCGACCTTTCACATAAACTAGCTTTGTGCTGGATGGTCCTATCTCTTTGAAGATGACATCACTTCAAGATGTTTGCTAGAGACTCACTAGCAGTCAGAAATGAAAGATGTCTGTTATCTATGAAATATGGAGACTAGCAAATGGATAATTCTTTCTGGCTAGTAAAAGGATCTTTACCCACAAGAATATAAACAGAAAAATCTTACTGCATGGATTGATGTACATGCAATAAACGTATTTATTTGTGTCTATTTTTCCTCTACATGTACATGATTTATAAGAACTTCACAAGAATCTCATCTCAGAATTCAAAATTATCTATCAACCCATGTAAAATATTCCCTAAATTATAAGAATATGCCAGCACTGCACAATGGAAGGAATATTGAGGAGACAGACAGATGGACATTACCCTGGGTTGTAGAGTGTAATTATGCTACATGTATGTCTGTGCTGTGTACCTCTGCGATCATTCAACAAGGTATCTGGAAGATGTGTAGGTGAAGATTAGAATTGTCTGGCATTTTTGGCCTGCCCACTTCAGATGACAACTTTATATAAACATGATAAATGTCCATTCCCTGCCTACATCGCCAGCTGGTGAACTTTGACCTGAGACCAATCCTTCTGGTTTTATTACACATATGGAAGGTGAGACCATTGTCCTCTGTGTTTACATCCTCAGCACAGATCCCTGAACAGTGGCAGTGTTATGTACCACTGGATGATGAGTATAGGATTTAACAATGCTTTTAATAATCCTTCAGTCATATCAGTATGTGTACTGGTCATAAAACTTTTCACACCCAGGACTCCACAGGTGGGGTCCTATTCCTTTTTACATCCAGAATCCCCATGGACACCCCAGTTAGCCACCTCTGATGACAAGTAGTCTCAGGAATTGAGACCCTTAATTCTTTCCATGATCCGGGGGTGTACACAGCAACACACCAGGCCCATAAGGCTGTATGACTGAAGGCACACAGTTTGGCAGGGTAGACAGACTTGTCTGATTCCTTGTTTCCATAACACAAAATCGAAGATTATTACATCCGAAAGGGGTATAACTCCATAAAATATGGGCCAAGACAACAAATTTTTTTGTAGGCATGTAGATTACAACTGGATAAAAAAGTTTCTTTATAATCTGATAGCTGTACCAAACACATTTAATTTTATATAACTGGTTACATTCAAGCATATATCACAAAATCAGAGGTAACTGCATCCGAAAAGAGGCAGGACTCTGTAAAATAAGGGCCGAGGCGAGTTTAAGTAATTTTTTGTTGGCTTCTAGAATACAACAATATAATTAAGTTTCCAAAATATAGTAGCTATATCGAACACAGTCATCATGACAGTTCTGCAGATATAGTTCGTCTGTGTTGGTTACATTCAGGCATATTGGACAGAAATAGAAATTAATATATCTGTACAGGGGCATAACTCTGTAAAATATGGGCCGAGGGGAGCCACTTTCGATAGTTGTCTGACTTAGCACTAGACAAATAAGCGTGCAAGATTTGGTGGTTGTGTCTCAAGTGGTTTTGCCTAGAATGCGGTAATGAATGGACATATGGACAGACGGACATGCATGGAGATGACAATACTCCGGGGCCAAAATGGCTGAGGGGTAAAAACAGGCTGATGGGAAACAAGGAATTAATTGTCATTACATGTAACCCAATAATATATTTTCACCATGCAAGAGTTTGAAGGAATACCTTATGAAAATATGGGCAGGGGTTAAAATGTTCACCAGATACTTACAGGGAATTTGTCAAGAATTGTCCAGCACATAATTAAAATACATGTAACCTGCCTGAAAAAATGTTGAACAGTGCCAATTTTCTGTCGGACATGTCCTGCAAATAGATAACAATTTTGACTCCTGATGGGGCAGGTGGTTGGAAGTTTGATAATTCACACAATTAGAATGCACAATTTGGGAAACAAGCCTAATTTTGCTTGTGTATCATGGGGGTTTCTTACGATTAACATTATCCCTTCCATAAATCACAAAACTTGGTATAACACGTACAGCATGTGAGCCAAGAAGAATGGAACCACCCAAATATCGGATGTCTGGGAGGAAAAGGCAGAACAGTACAGACAGGATGCTGTAATAATCTGAACAATAGACAGGAATGGAAAACCTTCAGAGGACAAATATTTGTGAGATAACCGTGTTTACAAATACCATATACATGATGTAGCATGACGGATATTGGGCCCAGTTCTGTCCAGCTATTATAAATTCCAGTCACTGACCCCGTCATGTGCAGATTGCCTGGGAACAAAACTCATACAAAAATATATAAATATTTGAGAAGGACAATGCTGGATGTTATACATAGATAATATGAACCAGACATGCTACCCTGTCTCTGATTCAACCAACTCACGACCCTATCTTATATGTACAGGCACCAGATTTGACAACACTCAGATATGCAGTTAGCAGTGAATATGATTTAACGTCCCTTAACTTCAACAATTTCTCAGTCACATTATGACGGTGTCCCTACATGCAACAGAGTGATCTCAGGACCTCCTGCTTGCACGGTGGACGCTCGTTTGACCCTCACAGTGCGGCCAGTCTGATCATAATATTATTATGTCAGGGTTAAATGCAGGATTTCCGCCAAAGTCCTTGTTTGAAAATAGCTTTGTCGTTATTTGAAAAAACTAATTTTGCAAAATGGCTAATATCACTCAAATGGTGGTGAACATGCCAAAACATTGTCAGTTTGTGTTATTTGAGTGTTTTACACAAACTACTGTGCCTTTTGCCCCTGATATTCACTATAATCTATGAGTTTTCTAAAATAAAGTCATTTGATTTTGTGGAAAAATGGTCATTTGATTTATAGTTGTGTCCTTTTTAAGGACGCTGTGAGACCCTGTATCTAACTCTGTATGTATATACTTATGTATACCAATAAAAACTTTCAGTAAACTCTACCTAATTCTAAAAACTTTCAGTATTATCGTATTTCTTCTAATTTTTTTAACAGCGTTTTTAGACTTAGAAGCAGAAAAGAACATCATTATGTCAACTGAGGCTAAAATACTCAGGCATGGATATGTTATTTATCCCAAGAACTGAAAAGACAGCTAGTGAATTTGTAGAATGTTAGCAGAATTTCTCTCCACATATGCCTGAAGTTAACTTTTGCCATGTGAATAATTAGAAGAAATAGGGCAATAGTTCAGTCACATGAAATGAAATTTCTCATCGTCGAATCAGAGTGTATTTCTCATCGTCGAATCAGGGCGTGGTGAAATTTATTAGAACAGGAAGTTGACAAATTGGTCCAAGATTATGCAAATGATCCATTATTTCATTGATATTTCAATGATTTTAGAGGCTGATCAACATCACCTGCATCGAAGTCGGCAGTCATTTCTAGGCATATGATTGGTTGAAAATCTTTCTGGACTATGATAGAAAGAGCAAGGGCATCGCGACTGCTAAGAAAATCACATCCCTATGCATGTGCATGTACACCATCAAATTTCATTTACACATGGTCAAACAACATTTCACATATGCCAGCAGTTACAAAATATAACATTTCAAAAGCATGTGCAATACATGTGTAACATACAGCCTTGGAGGTAGAAGAACATCTGGTGAAAAGGAGGAACTTATATTCAGCAGAAACATCTTTGCACTTGCAAGCTTTCACTTTTGATATTGACAAAACATTGAAATAGGATATTTCTAGGAGACAGCAGATGTTTATTTAGGAGACAAGGCTATCCCTCAGGCTAAGTAATGTTTGTTATAGTTAGAGTACCAGCATGGGGATATATCTCATGTACTATACAGTAAATATTATAATAATTCAAGGACTCGCAATATGATATTAAACATTCAATAGAGTTGTTCTCTCAAGGCTGGCACACACCGAGCCTTTTCTTACAGAAACAATTGAATCGGAAAATTACTCCCGACACCATCAGCAGAAAGATTTTGCCACACACTTTGAGACGTCATTGTAAGAATAAAGAAAATCCAAATGAAGCTGATCATGTGACAATATTTGTTGGCGCTAACACTTCGGCATCATATCATAATGACCGCTCTTTTGACCAAAAGCTTGAATGTTTATTGGTTGAAGAGAAAATACCACTTGTGATTCAGTCAGGAATTGCCGCACACCTTCATGAATGTTTGCGATTGCTCAGTCTCATTCACGAGAAATAAAAACAGTTTGATATGTCCGACTCAGAACTTGCAAGTCATGAATAAACATGAAGCTGATTCCTTGCATACGGTCCTTTTTTTCCACCTACGACATAATCGCAAAGGTGTGCACCAGAATTTCCAAAAATAGATTGACTATGGTCCGAGATAGGCAGCTGGTCAAATCCTTAGCCTCTCGCTCTGCGTCTAAATTTGTTTTGTTTGTAGTAATTGTGACCAACCCGGAAAAATCAGAGTGACTCGAAGCTTTTTAATTACCTAAAATTCATAATTATCTGTGCTAATATTGCTTGCCCACTTCGTCTAGGCAAGAGGTTCATGCGGTCTCTCATTTTTACAGAGAGTGGTCACTCTCCCTCTCCATCACTCGCCTAACTTATTTTTGCCAGACCATATGTATACTGCTGGACGTGTTGTGCGATTTTCCTGTTCCTACGAAGTAGGCTACCATCTGCAAATTGAACGGTAGTGAATGAGTCCATCCGAATCCTTTCGTCGGCAAAATAAGGAGAACCGTTGACATTAAAAACTTGATTTTTTGCATGAAGGTGCATTAGGGGATTTTTAACAGCAAGTTCTGAGCTGATCTACTTTTGATGAACATTTCTGATGATTTTTGATAAAAAACACTGGTGATTCTGACTTGGGCTGTGCCCATTTTAATATAGGCAGGATTTCAGCTTGGGGCGGGGGATTTCCAAGAGCTCAGTGTGCCTACCCTAATGCCTACCCTATTTTGTAGGTCCTGTGGCGTGTCACACTGCCATGTGGTACGTAGTCATCCCAATTTAGAAGTACAAATGTCAAATTTGCCATGGAATTCCGAACATTCTAGGTTATGTGAATCTCATTTCTTCTTGCGCACCACTCTCCCTACTCTCCCGTCTCAATGGCAGATTCAACTTTCTCTACATTTGTCAGATGAATGGTTAGCTATGACTGATGCATGGAAAGTCATAATTTATTCAAAGAGACTCTTTCCTTGCCAACTTCTGTTCGTGTCCCGTGCAATGTAACCATCAAAACTATTTATTTCCTGTTTCCAAAAGTTATACAAATCTGCGTGTTTGATGAACAATTTCTTAGCTATAAACAAATAAAACTAGAGCATAGTCTGAGGGATGCACACATTTGATCAAAATGATCAGTAAGGCTGCTTACAAGATACCCCCCGTAAGGGCATAGATACATGGGGGTGGTTAACGTTTCACGAGTAAGCTGAATGGGATTGTGGCGGTGGAAATCATCAGTAAGCATGCTTACAAGATACCCCCCGGATGCACATTTGATAGAAATTGACGAGTATTTGTAGAGGAATATAAGTATACATGTTATGGGTGGCGGCACGGTATGTAACTAGTTGACAATGAGACCTCGCTCGGTTGGAGTGCGGTTAACGGATTGTCTATGCATGTGTCGTGATGATACTCAGAGGACTTTAATGGATTGTTCAGAAAATTGATGTTAATAATGATTGTTGACAATGGGGTTATGCAGGCATATAGTGTTTTACCTAACTGTTGTTACCACTAGAACCGGACTTGGGACTTGAAATGGGCTGTTGCAACAGATAGGCGAATTACTGTCATCTGGATAACCACATTGAAGAGGAAAAGGAAGTAAATGGGAAGTGAAATATTAAACTTACTACCTGTAGACACATATGCAACATCCTGAGCTAGGTCTCATGGTATGGCAGCTACATACAAAATTTGAGAAGAATCTAATCAGCCGTTGTCAAGTTAGGCTCCAGAAATGGAATGTTACGGACCAACTGAGGAAATTCTGCCCATAGGTGGCGCCACCTGTAGACGCACATGCGCCAAACGCAATCCCAAGCGAGGTCTCATGGTAAGGTAGCTACATACCAAATCTGAGAGGAATCCAATTAGCTGTTGTCAAGTTATGCTCCGGAAACGAAATGTTACGGACCGACAAGAAAAAGTTTTTGACCCTAGGTGGCGCCACCTGTAGATGCACATGTGCCAAACGCAATCCCAAGCGAGGTCTCATGGTAAGGTAGCTACATACCAAATTTGAGAGGAATCCAAGTAGCGGTTGTCAAGTTATGCTCCGGAAACGAAATGTTACGAACTGACATGAGAAACTTTTGACCCTAGGTGGCGCCACCTGTAGACGCACATGCGCCAAACGCAATC
Source organism: Hanleya hanleyi (assembly GCA_036873755.1). Classification (NCBI taxonomy): domain Eukaryota; kingdom Metazoa; phylum Mollusca; class Polyplacophora; order Lepidopleurida; family Hanleyidae; genus Hanleya; species Hanleya hanleyi. The sequence continues at coordinate 10,949 of JAVTVY010001071.1, forward strand.
CCAAGCGAGGTCTCATGGTATGGCAGCTGCATACCAAATTTGAGAGGAATCCAAGTAGCGGTTGTCAAGTTATGCTCCGGAAACGAAATGTTACGGACTGACAAGAGAAACTTTTGACCCTAGGTGGCGCCACCTGTAGACGCACATGCGCCAAACGCAATCCCAAGCGAGGTCTCATGGTAAGGTAGCTACATACCAAATTTGAGAGGAATCCAAGTAGCGGTTGTCAAGTTATGCTCCGGAAACGAAATGTTACGGACTGACATGAGAAACTTTTGACCCTAGGTGGCGCCACCTGTAGACGCACATGCGCCAAGTGCAATCCCAAGCAAGGTCTCATGGTATGGTAGCTGCATACCAAATTTGAGAGGAATCCGAGTAGCGGTTGTCAAGTTATGCTCCGGAAACGAAATGTTACGGACGTACAGATGGACGGACGGATGTACGGACAGACGGACGGACGGACGGACGGACGGACAAGCTGAAACCAGTATACGCCCCCTACACTACGTGTCGGGGGGTATAATAAGTTAAGTACTCTTTTAACCCCCTTGCAGAGTAGATGAAGTATACAGAGACAACACTATAGAAATAACTACATGTATTTCCATTAATAGCATTTGTCATGTTCAATTTCATGATAAAATCCCTCAAATTTACAGGTGCCCAATGCAGGCAAAGAGTACACCTCCCTTATGGTTTGACCCAATACATGTATATAGGCTTTTCCTTACTATACATATATCATTACATGAAATTTTAAATGTACGAAAAATAAATAACATTTCATCAACAAAGTATCAATCTAACAAGTTAAGGATTCAAGTTAGCCTCATGGTAAAAATAGCTTTGTACATCAAAGTGAGTTATAAGAGAATATAATCCCAAGTTACGTCATTTTGTTGAACACTTCTTGGATGAGACAATGACTGTAACATGGAATCACAACTCTTTAGTGTTCTTTCGGATTGCTTTTTCATTGTACATTGATATTGTGTGGAACTCAAATGTAAATTAACCAGAGCCAATAAGCTATAAAATAGTGATTAACAAATATTTCAAGATACCTTTCATGAATTTTAACTGTTCCATATTTAGATATGTCCAAAACATCAAGTTTGTTGACAATTATTTTTCTTTCTGGGGAAGTAACTCTCCCTCACTGATCGACTTGAATCAAAAGTTCTCTCCCTTCACCAAAGTGTAAACGACAGCACAATTTTCCAAAAACATTATTGAAGGGACAGTTATCCTTAAAAAAACATTCTGTAATAAAATGTTCTGGATATATACATATATGGAAATGCCAAGCATGGCTCCATGTGGGCTTTCAACATTTGGGTGGATCTTGCTGAAATGCAAACCTAGAGAAAATAGAAATAAGGAACTACATTTGGAAACAGTTGAAACATTTCTTAGTAAGCCATAAATACATGTAACTAGCGTATTTGAAATTGTGTGTAGGCCAAACGAGAACAAGAGAATTAATTTGAATCTGTGTTCCATAGGTTTTCTTTGAAGGCTACTGTACAAGAATAATTGCAGACAATAACAAAAAAACTTGAAAACATGGAACCACTTTGATTATCTGAACACATTGCACAGTTTCACAATATCGTATTTTAAATTGTAATCAGATGCAATCTGGTATTTCAAAAGTGTCACTCACTCACATGTTGTCAAATCAATGCAACTATCTCTGATATGGTTCCTCACTTTTCTCAGTGTGATAGTGTAATCTGTCAGTATTCGTAAGCTCTGGAATAATCATACAACAGATAATCTGTACAGAATCTGTAGAGACTATGTTCAAGGACATTGGCACAAATACTTTCTCATTCACAGCAGAAAATAACGTCCTCAATGTTTATATAGTACATTATGGTAAATTTGTTTCATTTTGAGGCAGCACAGGTGTGGAAAAACCTGCCAAATAATCTCATTAATGTATCGATTTTAAGGAATTTAAGTGTATGATTCAGACAAGGAGGGGTGGCCAGAGTCGTAGGTGTGCCATTTGTGAATAACCATATAATAGTATATGACAGGTAGCTCATAGAGAGCTTACTTGTGTGCCTGTGCAATTTGTCTGCAAATGCTAATACAGACAAATGCAAATACATCTTCATTTTATCAAGCCAATTTCTATGTTCCCACTTCGAACCTGCCTTGATTTATCTGGCCAACTTCAGTGTTCAAAATCCGAGGTGAAAATTTCACCTACGAACGATCAATGAACAAGTCAAAACCTACACACCAATTGTGTGTAGAGCGACATAATCCTCAAGTAGCGGCGTCATTCCTCCTAATATGGTGATTTTGTTGGCCCAATATATAGATCAGCCAATCAATAACGCTCTTCTATGACACATTTCGAAATTCAAATGGTTTCAAGGTCAGTGATGTCCCGTGTCTATTCATAATTTCATTGAACATTGAAGGGGGCCAGATATATCAAGGAAAGTTCAAGTGGGAAAGTAGAAATTAGCTTGATAAAATGAAGATGATGCAAACAGTGCTTGGAAATGACCTTTATTCGGAGCATATGTCTGTTATAATCAAAGATGAATTAATTTATTGCAATCAGCTAAAAAAAATTATCTTTGTTTTATGTTTTTATTTTTTTTTTATGTCACTGAATAGCTTAAAGCTAAGGTTTCCTCTTAAAATGAACCAACATTAAATAAAGATTGTCTTATCTAATGTCACAGTTCCACTTATAACTTTGGCACAGTCTAAAATATTGACCCCATAAAAGGCAGAGATTTTGAGTTAAAGATGTAATCAGCCTCAAAATGGATGGATTTTGTAAACTCTTCCTATGCGTTTTTTCAGCATGGAAGATTACCAAAGCATCATATATGTATTATATTTGATGATAGTGGGATCACCATGTACAATGAATGCAGGAATATCTTGTCAGAGAAATTTGAAACTCTGGCCGCTTCGACGAGATTTCTGTTTCGCCAGTGAGTGTGTGTTGTATGCGGAGAAGGTAATGACGTCACTGCATGACGAATGAGTGACGTAGCAACGCTCACAAATCTGAATGCTGCACAGCTGCAGCCATGGGATAATGTCATGGCTCATGCCTTCGGTTCGGTAATGTCGCATAGCATACGTTGATAGAATGCACTGCGCGTGTATATGCTTGTTGACAGGGCCGTGGAAGAATAAACGGCATGCCATGCTGTTTATTTTTAAAGATCAATTCCTTCTATTTTCTCGTGAATGGTAGAAACAAGTTTAGTTTTTTGTGGTCAAATGTGTCTCATTTTATACCTGTTGTAACATATGCCACTTTCGCTGAGTTTGAGAGACATCGATTTCAGCTCAGATTTGAGGCTGATTACATCTTTAATGACATGAAGTACAACGTTGTGTACAGTCCTACATAGCAGAGATTGTAACATAGGTAAGTTCTGTAATCACACGAGTGATGTAGATGGTACAGTGTGCAGGTCAAGCAGTTCATCATTGTTTGCATCATGATACAATCATGGGCTCCTCTTCACGAGATGCCCCTGAGGATCCATCAAGACGCCGTATCCCCGGTAATGGCTCCGTTTGCCGTGCCCGTGGAGATAATTCCATGCGCTGTGCCCCAGGTGAGTATTTTGGTGGCCTAATTCCTGTAGGGGATGAAAGGCTCGAGTCCGCCACCTTCACTGGTGAGAAAGGAGATTTGGGCACTTCTGGAAACTGAGATTCTGAGAGAAATTTAGGAACTTCTGGAAACTGGGGTTCTGAAACGAAAGCATAAAATTTATTCCAAATAGTGAACTAGAAATGACTTGGATCAGATCTCACCTCCTCTCTTAATTCCTCCATTTTTTATCTGGATGTATTATAAATTGAGGGAAAAGTTGTTCTCTAACAACAATAATCAACATAATTCACTGGAAACCAGAGAAGAAGTGAGTGAGTGAGTGAATAGGGTTTAACGTCGCTTTCAACATTTTTTCAGCTATATCACGACGGGGAAGGGAAGGGAGGGGAGGGGGAGGGGCAGGGGAACCTACTTGTAACAGAGCAGATCTAATGCTGCCATTTTATAGTGCTGTCCCACTGAAATATCATGCCGTAGGCAGACATCATACCCCACTCAGTCACATTATACTGACACCGAGCGAACCAGTCCTTGTTCTATCCTCTTAATGCTGAGCGTAAGCGAGGGAGCAACAAGTTCCATTTTTCAAGTCATGACCCGGCCTGGGATCGAACCCAGTACCTACCGCTTACGAGGCCGACGCTCTAACCATTAGACCACCGCAGCGGTTCCCAGAGAAGAAACCTCGAGTTATACAAAAAGCAGTAAAGAATTGCAATATATTGTGATACCCTATCAAATAACTTGACCCAGTTGAACAAGCAAGACCTTTTAATAGGATTCTTCTTTGTCCCATGGCTAAGGCATACCTGAAGTTTAATCCCAACCCAAAACATGGGACATCTTTATTTGCAACTTTTCTTCACTAAGTGACCTTGATCAGTGATCTATTTACACCAAAATACATAGGGTTCTTCTTTCTTTTTCACCGCAGGTAAGGTATGCCTACAGTTTAGTACAAATCAATAATCTGGAGCTGAAGATTTTCCATTTTTTGCAAATTGTCTGAACTCAGTATTTTAAACCTTGACCTTTGACCTTTATGGAGGGAGGAAATTTTGGCTTAATGTCACTCTCAAGTTTGTTTCACTCATATGGTGACAGTCAGTTTGGTTGGTGGGGGAAGCCGGAGTACCCGGAGAGAACCACCGCCCTTCGGCAAGTAACTGACAAACTTTCACACATGGACCAGCCTGGCTCGAACTTGACCTTTATGAATAGGATTCTTCTTTGCTCCTTGATCAAAGTTTAGTACCAAACCATAACGTGGAACAGCAGATTTTCCATGTTTTCTGGTTTTCTAACCCAAGTGAACTTGATCTTTGACCTTTTTAGCTCAAAATAAAATAGGGCTCTTCTTTGCTCCATGGGTAAGGTATACCCAAAGGTTGGTACCAATCCATAACCTCGATTCATAGATTTTCCATTTTATTGAGATTTTCTGTCCCAAGTGACCTTGACCATATACTTAAAAAAAATATGGTTCTTCTTCATCCTGTGCATAAGGTATACCTGAAGTTTGGTACAAGTCCATAACATGAAACTGGAGGTGTCACACAAACAAGAAAAGTTAACAGACAGATAGATGGACAGAAATGGTGATATTCAACTTTGTCTATCGAAGGCCATATAATAACCAGTGAAACTTGTTGAGAGAGCAAAGAATACACAGGTTATACTCAATGAGTGATAACAGTGAATTTGGGGGAGGGGGGTAGAACTCAGTAAAACTGTGTGGCAGGGGAAACCCATTTAACCTTTGTCATGTTAGTGAGCGAGGGGAGAAAACCCACCAGTGTCAATGCTGTGGAGGGCCTTGAGTCTACCTGCTAGGTTGTCGAACTCCTCATCTGCCCCATATCTCTCAACTGGCTTTTCCGGACTGTCCTCAGCTAAAATTGAGTCTAATTCTGCCTCTAAATCATCCTGTGTTGTGTCCCAGGAGCTTGGCTGAAAACTGGACATTGTCGTGTTGATCTCATCTTGGTCCTGCATCACCTACAAGAATAATGACACAATTGGGATATATGCCACTTTGACAAAACCCGTCATTAACTGACATAAGCAACATATACTCCACACTTGGTTGAGTAATACATGAACAGCAATATTTCTATCATGCCAACTTACAACCAGAAGATAACCCTAACACCAGTCATATACAGTGTAACATCTAGTCATTGGGGGACCAAATTTGAACCACCTTATAGATTTTTGGGTGGACATGATATGCATTTATTAATTTAGGAGACATGATGGCACCCACCTTATACCAGAATCAGTGCTATAGTGAAGCTAGACTAGTCATCATTAATGGTTTCAAATCTGGGATATTTGAAATGCTGATAGGAGTTGAAAGGATACAATCAGCCCAGTCATAATCTTGAACAAGAACCAATAGACTAACACCATCCTGTTCATTCAAGTTTCATGGATGTTAGCGGTCCAGCACATTGGCATAGGTGGTGGAGGATGGTCATTTCTCAGAGCTCAAAATATGTTATTTCCTGTGCCCAATAACTAAGTAAGCATAGGAAATGACCCCTTCTCAACATGCTCAGGAAATTGTAACTTGATTACAGATCTCATTATTTGAATTTTGTTGAGTTGCCGGTTTCTGTTACCAGATTGCTGGTCCTGTGGTCTCGGGTTACCAGATCACTGGTCCTGTGGTCTCCAGTTACCACATCACTGGTCCTGTGTTCTCAGACTCAGGTTACCAGGTCACCGGTCCAGTGATTCCAGCATATCAGATCACTGGTCCTGTGATCTCAGCATTTCAGATCAATGGTCCTGTGGTCTCAGCTTAGGGCTGTTCCATTTAAAAAGGTATGGGAGGAGAGGAAGGCACTCAATATATTATTCTATGGGTCATAGGAGGAAATTCCCTTCAATCCATGTTATAACATTGGGAAGGCCAATAAAATTTCTATGGGTGGTGGGGTATAATTCAAAGCTGCCTTCCGCCCCTCCCATACCTTTTTAAATGGGACAGCCCTTACCAGATCACTTGTCCTTTGGTTTCAGCTTACCAGATCCCTGGTCCTGTGATTTTAAGTTACCAGATCACTGGTTCTGTGATTTCAGGTTACCAGATCACTGGTCATGTGGTTTTAGGTTACCAGATGGCTGGTCTTGTGATTTCAAGTTACCAGATTGCTGGTCCTGTGGTTTCAGCATGTCACTGGTCCTGTGATTTCAGATTCACAGGTCCTGTGGTTTCTGGTTACCAGATCATTGGTCCTGTGATTTCAGGTTCACAGGTCCTGTGGTTTCAGGTGACCAGATCACTGATCCTGTGGTTTCAGCTTTAGTTACCAGATTCCTAATCATGTGAAGCTTGGTCACCTGATTGCAGATCATTAGGCGTATGATCTCATCATACCCAATATCTGGCCACACGATCTTGGAACACATGATTTGAGGTCACCTGATCACAGTGACCAAATTTCGGGAGACTAATTGTAGCACGTATTCAATAATGTAATAATTGATTTACCTCCTGAAGATTGTCGAGGACATCATCCACTCTGTCCACTGTCATGTTGTTTGCCTTCATGTAGTTCTTCAACGTTGACGTTGCTGACTCATAAGCTTCCAGTACCTGCAAATACAGGAGTATCCTTACCAACCGTGATAGATAATAAAAAAATGTTTAGTTTTTCCAAATTCATTACTGGAAATACAAATATATTTTGGCAACAGTAATTATCCTAACTGTCAAAGGCATGTCCCTTTCAGTTCCCCTGTTAAGCGAGGTTTGTCTGCTTCATAAACAGTATCATAAATGCCATTTAGGTCAAAATTAAAAAGAAGTACCGCGACTGACCCGCTGAAAATGGGGACGACCCAAATGTTGTTTTTTTCAGATTTTTTTTTTTTTTTTCAAAAGTAAAATCGCGAAGAAATTATTCCCATCATTGTTGTTGTCTTCCCACAAACTGAACACCACCATAACAACAACATGCATTCTCCATACAGTAGTTAGTGTTGATTTGTAATGTTAAGTTATATGCTGAAGTATCATGTAACTGTGAAGGAGTGGTAAACAGTGTAACCTTGTTCCCACAGCCACACACGCAAGTTCCTCCTGCAGCTATATAATATATAGTGGCTATATTTAAGAAAGCGCAAAGTCTCTCCTAGGAACAGGATCTGCCACAAACCAGTTCTGTATCTGTTTGGAAGATGCCGCCATCTTTTAAGCCATAAGGTGAATGAATAGCAGACGACTCGATTTGTAGTGATTCACGTAAATTAAATCTTCATTTTCTACTGTACATGTGTCCACAGGATTATCTGTCAATTCAGTCAGCTGTCATTTCATCCAGCATTGTGTCAGTTCTCGTTGTCAGATCCATGTCTATCCAGCCCTCAAGCGTTACTGCAGATGAGGATCAACTATGTCAGCTTGTGCCCATGTAACAGGTCTCACCAGGAGAGACGAGCAGTGGCTCATGCTCACCTATTTCTCACCTAAGGTAAATTTGCGGGGAGCATTTTTATACTAGCATAGTTTAATACAGAGATTTCTCGCTTGTAAATATGTTGTTTTAACTTATTCATGTGAACTTCTGCTCACACTACTCACGCACTATATATACCAAAATGTATGCCTTGTTTAGTATGTATTTGCTGATGATGGCAGAATAAGTGTAGAAATAAAGAGTAACTGTACATATCCAAATGACTTCAATCTTCAGAGTTTCATTCATTCGAATTTATGTGAAACTAATCTGCGGTACTTCTGGTTTAATACAGAGATCTATTCAATTATCTCGACTGCTCACCTTAATCTGACCTCGGAGAGCACTAGACTACTCACCTATCATTTCTTCATTGCCTACCTACAGCAATCCCTCTATAAATAATTCAATCACAGGAAGTGTAATTTCCCGTCATAGAATCTGGAGGTGATCAAATTTATTAGAACGGGAAGTTGACCAAATGGTTCAAAATCATACATATAATCCATCATTGCTTTGTTATTTCAATGATTCTAGAGCGTGATCAAATTCATTAGAGCCACTGATTTAATTTTGTCCAAAAAATTTGGAGGTGATTGAATTTTGATAGGGGGATTGAATTATTAGAGGGATTACCATATCATCTCTGTGAGTAGGCTGTAGTTGTGTGCCAAGTGCACATATTTAGCAACACTAAATCTCACCACATCAACTCTCTCTTCACAGACTTCAACAACTATTTGATCAGCTGATTAGAGGCCCATTACTCACTATTTTTTCAGAGACTGTATCCCTGATATTTTGTATTAAGCCGTGTAGAATATCCAGGGTGGATAACTTCTTGTCCAGCAGTTTCTGGGCTTTCTTCCTTTTCCGTAAGACACCAACAGCCTGTGGAGATACAGTACATGTAATTACATAAACAATTCAGTGGAAACGAGAGAGATGGAGCAGCAGTAATACAAGGTTAAAATTTAGAAAAATTAATTCCATGCACATCAAGCTGAGATGTGCACCCAGTAATACCTATAACATTGTGTTCTGCCAAACTTTACAGTTGAAAATTGACATGCATTTGTTCACTCCTAATTTTGAGCCCTGAAATAACAAATCTGAAAGACTGGTTCCAAATACCGAGACTCAACTGGCATGAGATTAGAGGAAAGATTCAGGTAGATCATCTACAAATCACAGGAAATACAGCAGTAATTCCATTAATTAATATGATACCTGCAATGTGTTAAGGAACAGTTGCATGCATGCGGTTTACCACAACCTGTGATGAAGCTAGTTCAGTATTAGTGTAGTTTTATAATCATTACGGTAATTTCCCTATTAATTCGCGATGTAGTGATGAAACTCACCACTCCAAAAATTGGCTACTTTCGAATTATTTGTCGAGCGAATTCCAGAAAACGCGAGTGTTCGAATTAAATGTCGCGCCGATTTTCACGGAAGATCCAAAATGGCGGACCGCTTTGCTGTGGTCGTAGTGATCGTATTTATTACCGTGTATTAACTTTGATATCTCATCATAGTTTCCATAAAAGGCAGTGTATGTCAGAAAATCTCCTCTACCCTGATAAAGGCGTCTAATTTTATTCGAGGAAGTCAACCATATTGATCGAGTGACAAGTTCAGCAAGATTATGCAGATTTTTGAGCTGACGTCCGTAAATTCGCGTCCATAATAACATCGTAAAAGTAGGCCAAAACATTGAACGTATTCCTTCCTAATTAGCTATGATCTATATTATGAAACCTAACTGACATGGAATTGAAAGAATATTCTGGAAATATAAAACTATATTTTCTGATTTTACACTTACATAATCTACTGTCACTCACATCTAGCTATGGGGTTTAACCCATGACCAAGTGGATGTCTGGTGTACACACCCAAGTTCCTTTATCATGTAACATCATGTAAATAGTGGAATGGTGCCAAAGCAGAGAACACATCTTCTTCATTTGCGACAGTGACATATGTTTTCCAGAGCGGACCAGCAGTGGCTGATGGTCTACTCTAAAGAATATGGATGGAGAATATGTGTACTCCTCTATGGTTCCATTCCGCTATGTGCATGTTTTCAAAATGGTAAAGCTTGAGTCAATAAGTTTAGTGAGCTAACTGCTCTGTCCATCAGGGTAGTGATTAGAAAATATCTCTCAGATCATTGCAGATATAAGGAGACAACCTTATCTAATTTCTTCACAGCAAAGAATCACAATAAGGCTTGGTGAAAATCTGAAGGAATCAATAGCAATAAGGAGTTCCGATACAATGAACAAGGTAAGGCAAGTCCTCTATCTGACTAAATTAATGAACTTACAGACGTCTTCAGACCTTTCCTCACACAGACTCGAGCTTCCTCAGTATACCTGCAATATGGCAGACTTTATAATAGTCTCTGTTCAAAACAAATATAGGGCAAACATGATTGGTACATATAGTCAAACTAATTCTATAGAAATAGAATTTTATGTATTAAAATTTAATTGGAGAGACAAATTATACAGAATTCAAAATTAAAGTATTGTGTCTTACTGCTTTATATTACACAAAGATTTTTATGAGTAACATCTACATGTACTTTATTGCTGTGGAGCTGACCTTTCATTGGAGATACTTTCAAAGCTAAGGACGTATAATTTCTTTGATAGGTATTCAGAAGTTGGCGTATATAACACAACACTATCTTTAAGGATAAAAACTTCTATCTTGCTGTGGAGCTGACATTTTGATGGAGATACCTCCCACATTTTCAAAGCTTTCCCAATGCTTCACTAGCTTTGTAAATGTTGGAAGTATCCCCAACCAGGGATGTCACCAGAGTTTGAAGCAGAAGGTGGAAGCCAGGCATGGAAGTAGGCGGCCACAAGAAGTCACATTTAAAGATGTAATCAGCCTCAAATCTAGGCTGGAATCGATCTCACCCAAACTGCGAAAGTGACATACGTTACTACAGGTACAAATAAAACACATACCACAACACATACCACAAACAACTAAACTTGTTTCCACCATTTATGAGAAAATAGTAGGAATTTGTCTTTAAAAATAAACGGCATGGCATGTCGTTTATTTTTCGACAGCCGTGTCAACAAGCGTTTACATGTGTGGTACATTCCGTCTACATATGCAGTTTGCTCTGCCATCCTACCAAACCATAGGCACGAGCCATGATGTTATCCCATGGTTGCAGCTGTTCAGAATCTTGAGTGTCACTACGTCAGTCAAACGTCATGCAGTGATGTCATTTTCCTCTCAACATACGGCGCATATTCAATGATGAAACAGAACACCCATCGAAGCGGGTAAAGTTTCAAATTTCTCCGGCAAGATATTCTTGCATTTGTTGTACATGGCAATCCCACTATCATCAAGTATAACAGCTATGATGCTTTAGCAAAGTTTGCTGCTGAGAAACAAGACAGTGGAGAGTTTAAAAAATCCATCGAGTTTGAGGCTGATTACATCCTTAACCCTATCTGGCCCGGGCTTTTTGGGACCTGTCCTGACCTGTGAAAAATTCCAAGATGGCTGCTTTGATGACATCACAGTGACGTCATTTTCAAAAACGACATTTTTTTGTCAATTTTTCGGTCAAATTTTTCCAAATTTTTTATTTATGCAATTTCTCTGCAAAAACTGCATGATAAATTAGGAAATATTAATGTGATGTGAAATAAAATAGTTGAAAAGTAGAAATTTTGAAGAAATATGACAAAAACATCACTTTTCTGGTACACCACGTGGCTGCCATCTTGAATTTTCCCATGATCATCAGCTCAGGGGGGGTATGCAAAAATAGGCTCAAAATGATCCCAATATGATAATCTAAAGTCACGGGCCAAAATATCCTTTTCTTATATACGCGGACTTCTAAATGTATATCAAAGAAATTATGCTTCATATTATGTGAAATAGCCGAACTTATATATAAATATAAATATATACATAACTGCTCATGTGATGTCATGTCCTTGTGCTTATCCTAATTATATTACTAAACTGTCGTGAGGACATCTGATGGCTCTAAAGCTCTAGATATTCTAATATCTCAGAGAGCAATAGAACACCTGCAGGGACCTACCCAGAAAGGTTTTGCTACAGGTATACCGGTATGGGCGCCCAAATTCTAGCGCCCAAATGATAGGAAAATATTTTTTCTCAAAACAAAAAACATGCGGCAAATTCAGTGAACAACATTACTCATTAGCAGTGTGAGAAATCGTGAATTATTGACGTGCTCACTGTACTGACGTATTTCCCGTTGTGTTTTCAACCTCGAGTTTCTACAAGATGGCGGATCGCGGAACCTTTCCAAACATTACAAAGCACCCCAGGACAGAGGTTTTGGCAGATGACCTCGTTCCTAGGTGTTTTGCTATGCCAATAAATATCACCACCAGATAGAACTGCTGCAGAAAGAATGGTGAATGAGCGCCAATAGGAATGAGAGGACCTCTCCTATGCAGCTGTGCTGCTTCAACATTTGATTGCCATATTAAAGCGAGTCAATGGCATGAGAGTTTCTGAGGTTTGTGTAACAACAGCAATGTCAAACACGATGTCCCCAAAAAATCTCTGAATTTGTCCCTGGCAAATTCAATTTGTGTAGGATGTTCTCAATGAGAGCTGAGGTCTTGTATATCTAATTATTTGGACAATTTTGGCTTGTTAAATTATGAGAGCATGGCTTTAGTCAAAATTAATATTAATATGAACTGTGCAAAGCACTGAGAACCCCTCAGCTCTGTATTCAACTAGGCTCCAGATTGATGCCAACAACCAATATTGGCCAATCTCACTTTGTGATAAGACTCCTGCTCTACGACCACATGCATACGTGTTATGCGAGTTTGGTGCGCCCAAATTAAGTCATTATTCAGATAATTAAATGGTGACAAATTGAGAGTTTGAACAGGTGACCTGAAAGAAAAAAAGTGTCAATCTGACTCATTTCCAATAGAATTCTGCTGCGTGACCCCATGCATGTGTGATGTAAGTTTGGTGTACCTAGGCACACACATTCTTGAGATATGATGGTCATGCGAAAACAATGACAGATGAACAGATGTACGTAGTACCCCCAAGGACAATTTGGGTTGTAGTCCATGACCAGATGTGTGTCTAGTGGACATGTTGCAAGTTGAGTAAGAATAGGCCTTGGGATACCTTAAATATAATGGAAAGAAGCAGTTGGTGATGAGTGGACAAATTTGACCCATTGACCTAGAAAAAATAGGCCAATCTCACTAATATTTGATAGGCTCTGAGATCACGTATATTTGATAGGCTCTGAGATCACGTATATTTGATAGGCTCTGAGATCGCGTACATCTGTCAAGTAAGTTTAGAGATCCTATCCATAGTCATCATTGAGATATGGTAACAAGCAAATTGTGATAAATTGATACAGTTTGAGATGGCATGGCTGATGACCTGGGAAAATATTGATCAATCCCACCAATTTTCAAGAGGCTTCTGCTCTATAACCACATGCATGTGTGTTGCAAGTTTGGTACTTCAAGGCATATTCATTTCTCAGATATGGTTGAAATGAGAAAATGGAGACAGACGGATGTAAATGATGATGACAATACCCCAAGGCCAAATTGGCCTGAGGAGTAAAAAATCTACAAACTGTTTCAAACATGTTCAAACCTTGTTATGCTGTCATTTAACAGATCTGCCTCTTTTTCCAACATTTCACTGGCTCTCTGAATTCTGAACAAAAGAAGATACTTGCATTAAAAATGCACACAGCTACTCTTCTATTACCCATGCACAAAAAATGGACTAGAAAGGAGGAATTGTTGACTGTACAACACAGCAACTGTGAGATAAACATGATAAAAGGACTGGCATACCTAAATGCATTCTCGTAGCATGAGACTGTATCCCTCCTACTGTCAGATATACCCTTTGACTGCACTGTGGTTAAAACTGTCGCACACAGGCCAATCAGCTTCGTTAGTTACTAAATGGAGCTGAGTAGACTCAGGATGTTTCAACTAACATGACTAAATAAGACGCTGTACTCTGTTCTCTCGGCAAATAGTTGAGCATCTAATTTGTTAATTCCGCTATAAAATATAATGGACGTCTTATCCATCTCTCTCATAATGTGGACACATGCTTCCTGCATCGATCAAAATCGATAAAGACTGACTGTGCCTGCATGAAGAATATTTCAATCCAGTGCAGTCAGAGGGTGTTACACCAACAGTTTAAGGGTACAAACTGACAATATGACGAATGGCCTATATGAGAATCACTAACAATCAGAGACAGGAAAAATCAGGCCTGGACAAATTGCGTATCGAGTTGTAACAAATCTGAATAAAAGAATCAGATTAACACGACTCTTTTTCGGAATCTTTCAGCTAATTCTATTTTTCTCCAACTCGGTACCAGAAAATATTTCCTCTTGGCCAATTTTTGCCCAAACATAGAATAGCCTGACCCCACGAGTCCAGAAACCTTGAATAAGGAGTATGAATGGCTGTCAATAACACATAAAAGAGTTAAAATACATGTACCTGTAAACCTTGGATTCTATATCTCGAACTGGGCTGACCTGTGATTCATTTTTACCTGCAAATTTCACTATCTGCAAAAACAAACATGACAAATGATAACCCAAATACTTTATCAAGCAATATCGAGATTCAGAATATGCATGAAAACCAATATTTGTATCAACATATCTGAACATGCTAAATATCTGTCGATTCAGCAGGCAGGCCCATAGCCAAGGGGGATTTGAAGGGTTCAGGCCCTGAACTGCTGTTTTGGGAAAAAATATTTTAAAAATGCCCCTTTCAAACGGAAGCAAACCCCCCTATGTTACACCTTTTTCTTATACAGCTTATCCACTGATGTGCCCATTTAAAACAAAAGCGAACCATCCCTCAAGCTATCCTGGTTATGAGCCTGGCATATTCCTACGAAGTAGGCTCTCATTTGCAAATTGTCTGGTAATGAGTGAGTAAGTCAGTCCATCCGAATCCTTTTGTCGGCAAAATAAGGAGAACCGTCGACATTAGAACCCATTTTTGGCATGAACTTGCATTATGGGACTGTTACCAGCAAGTTCTAAGCTGACCTACTTTTGATGAAATTTGACCTACTTAAGTGACCTATAACATTACGCTTGGACTCCCAAGTCATCTTCCTTACCCTACTTCGTAGGTCCTGTGACGTTAGTCATGCTACTCATGTTTATACATATACACCTCATGTCAATTTGATGTATTCACTGACCTGAATATGTACTTCCAGGAGCTGAAGTTATTTAAGTTCAAGAAATTCCCCCTGAAGTTGGCCTTTACAAGGTGGGTTTAACGGTCCCACCCCCCATACTTTTCCATGCTGAATTCTTGTAAGAGAGTATATTCAATATTTTAGAACTGTGAATGGGAATGGTCACAGCCATTAATGAACAACTGAAAACCCTCAAATATCATGCTTGCTTGGAAATGGCAAAGGCCTGGATCTTTTAATCCGTTACATCAAGATTCTGATTACGATCAATTGTAGCAATTGTTCTAGGTGACATTTCTTTTGTAACACCAACAATGTCAAAAAGTTATGGCTTAACACGTTTATTGTGCCAAGTACCTCACAATAGGACATATTCACCATGTCATTTTTCATAGAAAATAATTTAAATTTGTTCACAGAACTTCTCTGTGTCTTTTCATGCAAAGTGTTTAAGGGGTATTTGGTAGGAACTATAAAATGCCATTCTTAACAAAAAGTCAGTATTGTTGCGAGCAGTGGTTACAGTGGGTACTCTTTATCCATTCTAATAGCTTTGAAAGCCATTGTGTATAAGGCCTCTGTAACTCAGAAACTCTGGCTGTGATAGGTAAATATAGGGTAATTGTAGCAATTACCCTATTCCTATCACAACCGTCGACATAGACTCCTTAGCCGATGTTAGCTGCAGTGACATGAGGCCATCTTCATACACAAGTCATCTTCTCCATTCACACTTAGCCTTGATATATATCAGTCCATTGATGCTGCTTAGAAGAATTTATAAATAGGACACGAAACGTCAAGGACCTCAAATCCATTTAAATTCAAAATGTGTTGTATGAGTGGATAATTGATTGGCTGTAATTCAAAGTGTGAATAATCGGCTTGTGCATCCTCTTCCGGAGATTTACTTTGTAGTGGTTCCACTACATTACTTCACTAATGTTTGAATTGAGCCACCGATACATGCAGAACAAAAGGCCTATAAACATACTGTGTCACCATTTTCTGCTTGCACAACAACGATTTTCTTGTCCTTTTCAAGTTGCCGAAGCATCAGTCTGAAGACGACATCATCTGAACATAAATCTGTGTAACGGTGCTGTAAGGTCTTCACTTCTATGACATTGTCTATTAAACTACATTCAACCTCTCGCTGGTGCCTCATCAAGAGTTCCCTTCCTTTTTCCTGTAAAACATACAAAACAAAACAGTAACCATGTTTAAGATTCAATTAACTCATAATCATGTTCAATGTTAGTTATGAATGATCTAATAATCATGCAGCCAAATTTAGTACAATCTTTGTGAATTATAACACATGGGGCTCCACCTGGGGATTGAGCCCTTTTGGGGTTGCAATTTATTGAGGGGTGGCAGCCGTGAAGTCAGAGGAATTGCTAGAAAAATATATATAATATATATTGAGAAAAAAAATGCAAAAAAATTAGGAAAACTAGAAAAGATTTAAAGAAAAATAGATTTAAAAATCAACAAATATATAAAAAAATATATAAATGAAAATATTTGAGCAAAAATAATATTTCAGATTGAAATTAAAAATTTAATTTAAAAATTTTATGAGGTCAGGCAATGCAATTCCAATTGTTGAAGATGATGGGACAAGTTTTGCGTGATGTTGAAGATGATGGGTACAAGTTATCCTTGATGTTGAAGATGATTGGGACAACAAGGCCATGATGTTCATGATTGGAACAATTATCACTGATGTTCAAGATGATTGGGACAACATGGCCTTGATATTGAAGATCATTTTAGATGATTGGGACAACTTGTCCTTGATGTTGAAGATGATTGGGACGTGGTCTTGATGTTGAAGATGGTTGGGACAAGTTATCATTGATGTTAAAAATGATTGACTCAAGTTGTTCTTCATGTTGATGATGTTTGGGACAAGGTGATGTTTCAGATGATTACCTTTAAGAGGTCCACTGGGACTAGTTGTCCTTGGTGCACAGCTGACTTGGCCAGTAATTTGTTAACGCCCCATGTCAAAGGACTTTTCACAAAGGTATTGTAACCCCATGAAAGCCATCCTGGTTCATTTTGCTTATCATAGTCGGACATCGTACACAATTTTCCTGTTCTGAAAAGATAAGAAGGACCATTGCAAAACAATTATATGGTACAGATGTATTACAAATGCAGACATTTGATATTGATTTCTAGGTACGGTAATTCCCCTAATAATTCGATCACCAGAAGTGCAGCAAAAATGGCATATATCTGGCAATATTCTTCATGGCACCAGCTACAAAGTGTCGCATTTTGCCATTATGTGACTTTTCTTCAATTTGAATGAAGAATGGGAATGTTACTTTTTCTCTGTGTTTGAATAACAGAGTTGAAAATTGAACTTCCTGTGATTGAATTATTAGGGGAATTACTGTACATGATACAGTACCGTACCTAGAACCACTTTTAAACTTGATCATGATCGACAAGCATCAGATCCAACATTCAGACATGCAATTGTCAAGAATTATTATTTATTTGATTAATATAGTACAAAAAGCGCACCCACTTTTACACACCCTCTAGAATTTGTCTTTATACAGGTAAATAAATGTAACCTGTATGTTGTGAAGATATTCACATTTAAATACAATTTGAAATTTAATTTTAATTTATCAAATACTATTTTCAAAAATGTATTCAACTTATTCTAACTTGCATCATCATGTCCTGTAGAAGACAACTCCAGCAAGAAATCGGTGTCTCAGTTTTATCAATTTTGGATACTTCTTTACAAAATCGAGCAAATTCAGTTTTGAACTTTGAAGTTGAAATAAATGTCAGTAGAATAATAACTATACCAAAATTGACCAAACTGAGATATGGAAATCCTGTTGGAGTTATCTGCAGGAAATGATGATGTAAATTATGGTAAGTTGAATACTTTTATGGAAACAGCCATTTAAAAAAGAAGGCTCATTTCTTTTTTTAAATTCGAATATCTCCACAACCTATACAGATTTACAGAGAACACATTTATATATTTGGAATCCTTAAGAAATACGATTTCAACGAATATGGACATTACTATAGCTATAGGACATACTTTTAGCTGTACAAAGACAAATTCTAGAGTGTGTGTTACAGTGTCTGCAGGACGGCTCAGTATCAGTATTAAGACTTTTACCCAAAACTCTGATTAATCAAATTTTCTCAATCTTAATAAATTTATATCCTATCGATTCTCCCCAATCATATATGTCGCTATGTAGGATCTTACTGACTTCAATTGAATTTTGTGTTCTGAGCGCCCAGGTCATGAATATTTAATAGTCTTATGACATCACAGTCTCATTTTAAATACTTTACATGCAGATGTGGTGGGGGATAGGGTCCCCATATCTGCTTTAACCCAAGGATCAGTCCATATTTCTACCCCGCATTATGGTGCCAATCTGGCGGGAGCGCGGCAACAATGAAGATACCCCGCCAGCGGCGCATCTGCTATGGCTGAGCCAACCAAAAAGCCCCTACCCCTATGTTCCCAGCAAACCACTATGAAGAGTTCTTGGGATTAGTTGACACTCACTCACAGGTTAGATCCCACAAGCGACATATCCAAATGGGAGAGCAGAAAGGATTTAATTTTAATTAGATTGAGATTTTCTTGCTCTTGACCATCTTTAGGTGATTTCTTCCCAATGGTTTCGAGTGAAAGTTCACCCAATTGTCAATCAGACATGCAAAAGATAGCGAAAGAAGAAAACTGGAAAAAATAATTTCATATTTATTTTGTACATTTTAGTCAATGTCAATCAGGCTCAGCCCACTGCCAGTTAAGTATAAGAACCCCAAATTCAGCATTAAATTGCATCAAACACTACAACCAAAGTGATATTAGCCCAATATAAAGAAAATTCCCCTGATAAAGCAAGGAATATGAAATGCGAAATTAATATTGAGAATTATTTTGTCAATATTTTCACCTATAGGTACAGAATGGCAAAAATAGTGGTCCAGTACTATTGTTTGACACAGGTACAGTACAAGGCAGAAATAACTTCATGCTAAACGCGAGTAGAACGCGAAGTAATCGAGACTGACTCGCGCTAGTTTATTGAAGGAGTCGCGACTGTAAATTTCGGAACACGCGGTTTTGACCCGACTGTTTTCTGTAAACGCGCCAGCGTGTAAAAGCGGCCGATGTCGCTGTCGACACGATCGTCTCGGGTTTTAGCGCGATCCACAGGCATATTTCAAAAGGGATTACTTTATTGATTGCGTCAGATGGAGTCTTGTTGGCCGAACAAGCCAAGATTGACCACCACGTAAGAAATTCCCCTCACAGTAAAATGTTCATCGAGTGAAAGCTCATTGATGGTCCACACCGTTCAATAACGAAATAATCGGCAATATACGTTCAAATTTTATTAAGAATCATACCATAAACGTATAAAAGGTTTATTTTGTTGAAGACGTACCTTCAGTGTGATGGAAATTGAGAAAATCAGCGAAGAATTTGCCGGGTTTTGGACCATTTTCAGCGCCATCGAAATCTCATTTCCCGCGGTAGAATGTGGGAGATATTGGCCTCATTTCAAAGGCCATTCCCCCCACTTTCGACCTATGATGAGTGATTTAACAACTAACAAAGAAATAACGAAGAATTTGATTGAATAGACCTGTCCTCGTCATGAATATTCGTTCGATAAAACAAGGTCGACTGAGTTGGTTAATACCGCGAAGCTGATTAGTTGAGAATGAGGTCATCGTAGGAAAGTCTGTGAGACAATCGCAGCGATTGGCCGGCTGTCTGTCTGTCATGTCTGTATGTCGGTCTTCAGTGCCGAGTGAATTTATCGCATAGAAAATGGCTCCATTGGAAACTTTAGCGAGACGACTGTTGGATTTACAATGGAAATAAAGGGTTTCTCGGATTTATATGTCGGATTAAACCCCACAGAGATGATGTACTGGTATTTTAGCACGATCGTCCGCTTGAATTGAGCGAATCGTGATGATATTTTTTATGAAAATTATCGTTTGGCTGGGACATAGACGCAAGGTAATGTTCATTGTTGCCGAAATCAAATGTTTTTTGTTTGTTTTATTTTCTCACCTGGTCTGGTTTTATTTTAGAGAAAAAAGGGCAGATATTTTGACGGACAGATTAATTAAAGTATGGGCTTTCTGAAAATATATATATTTAGCGGGGTTTCAATCAAGCTACATGCAAATATATTGCTTCAAAAAAGAGGGTTCATAACAAAATCCTCCCGCATGCATTTATCCGAGCAAACAAGGCTGACAAACGAGACTATCGGCAAGTAGAAAAGGGAATCGTTTATTTACAACACGCGACTTGTTCTGATCGCGTCATGCAGTATCTTTACAGTTACGGCAAACGGTCGATGCGTCTCAGTCGCGATTATGCTTTTGTTTTTGCGCGATTGAGGCGCATTTTCCGATCGAGATTAATAAATTATAGTCGCAAAAATGATTTTTTTAACTCGCGTTTATGATATTTCTGCCTTGTACTGTAGATCAATTTGATGCTGAATTTGTGATTCTGAAACTTAACTGGGTGAAGCCTGATTGACTTTCCCATCAATTGACTAAAATTATGTACAGATATACATATATATATATTTATTTTTTTCATTTTCCTTCTTTCAATATCTTCCTCGTGTTGAGATTGACAAGTGGGTGAATTTTCATGACCATACTCCAAGCCATTGGGAAGACATTGTCAAAAGACTGACAATGGGTAGGAAAATTTTATTAATAAGATTTTCAGGTGTTAATCCCCCTTAATGGGGTGTCACTCTGGACTGTAAATGTTACACTGGTGGATGAGGATTTAGCTAAGATTCATAGCGTCTCCCTTCCCTCACCGCTATGCCGACGACAAATACATTTCCCTGGTGGTAACTCGAACATCTCCATGGCGCACGTATTATTACCTTTGCGCCCTATTGGACCTTCATTAACTTGAGAAAATGGGCCGCCATGAATAAAAATACAGAAATGGCAGACTAAATGGCCATTCGTTGGTCAAAAATTAATTACAGACGTTAAAATTATCCCTATGGAGCCTCAAAATCAT
Organism: Hanleya hanleyi; assembly: GCA_036873755.1. Taxonomy (NCBI): domain Eukaryota; kingdom Metazoa; phylum Mollusca; class Polyplacophora; order Lepidopleurida; family Hanleyidae; genus Hanleya; species Hanleya hanleyi. Next base: position 32,379 of record JAVTVY010001071.1, read on the forward strand.
CTGAAATCGAGGGTCAAGAAGAGGGAAATTTCGTCATAATAGACCCCTTGTATACAGGGGATGGTGATCACAACATCGATTATGGTATTTTTATTCATGGCGGCCCTTTTTCTCAAGCTAATGAAGGTCCAATAGGGCACAAAGGTAATAATAAGTGCGCCATGGAGATGTTCGAGTTACCACCAGGGAAATGTATTTGTCGTCGGCATAGCGGTGAGGGAAGCCGAAGGGAGACGCTATGAATCTTAGCTAATGAAGATTAATTGTGGACCTTTTCAGAGAGCATTAACATTGTGGTAAGCACTGGTGTAATTGAGACCAATCTCTGTGTTCATAGCTACACTGCAGCGCGTTGAGCAATACGACATGCCCTGTAAAAAAACTGGGCTATCCTAAAACCATTATTTTAATATGTCTCTGAATGTGAATAACCTATAGGCCTACAGGGGGACCATGACAAGGCATGAGAACAATGGGTTATCATGGGAAATATTACATCACACTCCTATTTGGCCTGGCAACAACAACAACTGGTATAACTTTGCAACAAACCTCAACATTTCATTGAGGACAATATCCAGCCCACTTGGAATCTTTCCTTTTCTCATGAACTTGTGTGAAAGAGATTTGGCGTCAATGACAAGCTCATCACAAGCTTTACACCGCTGTAAAATCAAATCGCTCCAAAATTTCATTTTCTGTTCCCACGATTTCAGGTAAGCGGTTTTGTCGCGGAACGGTGCGAACATCACGCTCATTCTCTCGTCATCATTCCATTCATCTGGATAAATAAACTTAGGTCCTCTCGCTATATCCCCGCCTGGATCCATTGGGATTTCAGTATTCAATTTCTCATCAACACAAAATGACATAAACAGTTCAATTCATCCAGATTTTGACTAGCACACACTCTTGCTATTCGTTAATTGTCCACAGAGGTGCTTTACGCGTATTTAAATACCATAAAACGTCAGTGGTATGTGCGTGGAGATCTTGCATTCTCCGTGAATGGGGATCTTTATACCTCGTTACTAATGACGGCGATTTCTCTGATGCCAGTCGCATACATACTGGTGGATACTTAACATCCCCACATATTTCATGTATATATTTTACCGTTCATCTTTGTTCACTTGTTTTGTTATATTTGCCATACTTTTGTATACCAAGAGTCGTGGAATAAACTTGATTGATTGAAACGTTTTGAGGGCATCCGCACAGCGCGAGTAAAGTTCGAGTGTGCACATACGACTGTGGTTGATGACGACACATGCGCGTAAAATCGGGTAAAATCCCCAAAGTGGAGAGCGAACAGGAAGTATTGCTGACGTAAAACATTTTATAAATCGGATCCGCGTATATGATAAATTCCGACTGGTGAACTTGGAACTCACGTTTCGCGTTTATCCATTAGTTTTTGCCTTGAACTCGTACCTTTAGGACAGTACACTCGGTTGCAACACTCGGTTGCAAGTAGTTATTCTCTAAAGTGTACCCATCAAGATTCAAGAACCACTCATCTTTAGGGCAGTACACTCGGCTGCAACTAGTTATTCTCTAAAGTGTACCCCTCAGAACCACTCACCAGCGCTGTGTAAATCTCGGGGAAACATTTCAGTTTTTGCATTGTTGTTTCACCTCTTCGGATAAAACCTGATCCCATTCTATTCTATGCATTATCATGGGTTTTTATGGTGTGATAACGGGGATTTTATATTCATAGAAATAGTTTACGATCTTTCTGCTCGACATACACGAACTGATACTATTATTATATGCTGATTACTATTACCCCACCTTTCTTTAATAACGTAATCTGGCATTCGGGAGGGAACACAGTTGTCTGGCCTATGGGATATTGGCTGGTCGATGTATATGTATAAATTTTGTCAATAAATTATGAAAATTAATGAATATATATATATATATATATAAAAAAAATTTAATCATTTTTTTTTTAATCTTTTTTTTCTGGGTGTATTTCTCTTTCATCTTTGTCTCAATAAAAGTCATTCCCTAAAATATCAAATCGAATTACTACAGTTTTTAATTATCTATCATACCCTGTCCTCTATGACATGGAATAAAATTCTGTCATAATAAAATTCTATGTCATAGAGGACAGGGTAGGATAATTAAAAACTGTAGTAATTCGATTTGATATTTTAGGGAATGACTTTTCTTGAGCCAAAGATGAAAGAGAAATACACCCAGAAAAAAAAGAAAAAAATTTGATTAAAAAAATATATATTCATTAATTTTCATAATTTATTGAAAAAATGTATACATGTACGTAGACATCGACCATCCAATATCCCACAGGCCAGGCAACAGTGGGAGGGAATGACATAACCGAACAATTCACCCTCGGCACCGGAAAAATGAGAGCTTAAACTTTCTGACTTTTTCGCATATCCTCTCTATCATATCAATAAATTTACCAGGGAAAATATCGACAATTTTTTTTTAAATCGGGTCAAAAGCCAGGTGAAAAATGGCTTTCAAAAAGATGTCATAGTGACGTCATCATGGCCGCCAGGTTAGATGTCTTCGGAATTTCATGGAAAAACGTTAAACTGTTTGTGGGTCATATATATGGGCTTATCTATTAGCATATTGAAGACGAGGTAATTTTCGTCAAGAAGTTCCAGCTTATAATTGAGTTACAGCTGCCAAGCTTTTTATTAATACAGATCTCCCTGAACTATTGCTGATTTATTCTTATATAATCTTTGGATATGCCCGTGCCGGAGGCACAGAGAAATGGACACAATTTTGAGTACGGTACAGTTGCTTACGTTTTTTACTTTATTTTATTATTTTATTTTTATTATTATTAAAAATATATCATAATATATAGTATAGGTAAGTTCACGTACTGCTCTCTCTATATCATGATATACAGTATAGGTAAGTTCACGTACTGCTCTCTCTATATCATAATATATAGTATAGGTAAGTTCACGTACTGCTCTCTCTATATCAATATATAGTATAGGTAAGTTCACGTACTGCTCTCTCTATATCATAATATACAGTATAGGTAAGTTCACGTACTGCTCTCTCTATATCATAATATACAGTGTAGGTAAGTTCACGTACTGCTCTCTCTATATCAATATATAGTATAGGTAAGTTCACGTACTGCCTTCTCTATATCATCATAGTACGTATGTTCACGTACTGGTCTCTCTATATCATAATATATAGAGTAGGTAAGTTCACGTGCTGCTCTCTCTATATCATAATACATAGCGTAGGTAAGTTCACTTACTGGTCTCTCTATATCATAATACATAGCGTAGGTAAGTTCACTTACTGGTCTCTCTATGTCATAATACATAGCGTAGGTAAGTTCACGTATTGGTATCTCTAGATCATAATATATGGGGTAGGGAAGTTCACATACTGGTATCTCTATATCATAATTTATCAGGTAGGTAAGTTCACGTACCAGTCTCTCTATGTCATAATATATAGGGTAGGTAAGTTCAAGTACTGGTCCCACTATATCACGTACTGCTCTCTCCATATCATAATATATAGTATAGGTAAGTTCACGTACTGGTCCCACTACATCATAAATTATGGTGTAGGTAAGTTCACGTACAGCTCTCTCTATATCATAATATATAGTATAGGTAAGTTCACGTACTGCTCTCTCTATATCATAGTATAGGTAAGTTCACGTACGGCTCTCTCTATATCATAATATATAGTATAGGTAAGTTCACGTACTGCCATCTCTATATCATAATATATAGGGTAGGTAAGTTCACGTACTGCCCTCTCCATACCATAATACATAGCGTAGGTAAGTTCACTTACTGGTCTCTCTATATCAAAATTCATAGCGTAGGTAAGTTCACGTACTCGT